>LOJH01013009.1:6897-24534 GCA_001685095.1 Ellobius talpinus | reverse complement strand
CACACACACACACACACACACACACACACACACGGTGCATAGAAATGCATGCTGCCAAAATACCCATAGACATAAAATAATAAATAAAAATTAAATCTTAAGTGCAAGGCAATGCCCTAATAAATATTTCCCTGCCATACAGAAATGCTGCTCCTGTTGCCATCACTGCCATACGGACCTAAAATCCATTGTTTGTGTGGAAATGCCGCATCATTTCATAAGGAGGTTAAAGCACCGGTCTTTCGAAATACCAACTCACCTTTTACATCCAAGTCATCTTTAAAACAAAATGTGAAGATCAGCAAAGTCTTGCAAAGGGAGAGGACCATGTTCCAGTTTTTAAATTTTTCAGGGCAAAGAGTAGCACTGCCCATGGAATAGTGAAAATGAAAACAAACAGCAGACAAAGAAAAGTGCCAGGAGGGCAGCCCCAGTCCATCCTCCCCACTCCTCCCTAAACGCTAGGCCATGGCTGGCTTCTGTGAAGAAAAGTGCCAGAAGGGCAGCCCAGTCCATCCTCCCCACTCCTCCCTAAACACTAGGCAATGGCAGCCTCCGCCATTTGTTCTAAAAGTCCACACTGGAGCCAAAACATCATGTCTAGGCTGCAGAGAAGCAAGCAATCAGATCCTGACATTCTTACTA
Organism: Ellobius talpinus; assembly: GCA_001685095.1. NCBI lineage: Eukaryota > Metazoa > Chordata > Mammalia > Rodentia > Cricetidae > Ellobius > Ellobius talpinus. Next base: position 23,889 of record LOJH01013009.1, on the reverse strand, counting down.
GATAAATAAGTTTGAGATGACTAATCTTAGGTTGTTTTGGCACCATGACTTAAGGAATGTACACAATATGCCCATACCCCAAGAACCATAAAAAACTAAAACCTGAGGCCAGGGGGGTGGTTCAATAGGTAAAGATACGGCTGTCAAGCCTGGCAATCTGAACTCAATTCCGGGGACCCATACTGTGGTAGGAGAAATGAACTCCCACGAAGTTGACCTCTGACCCCCACATGGATCCTCCATGGTACATGCATAAGCACATACAAATACAAACTATATAAGCAAATACATGTAAATGTGTTTTTTAATTAATCATGTATACAAAGTTTACACCTGTATTCTAAATAGCGATTCATATTCTAGTTACAAAATGTGATCTGACTTTAATATATTTTATATTCTAAAATTATTTAAAACATATTGATATTCTAGTTAGGGAACATGATCTGACTTAGTCTAGTAAATTTTATATTCTAAAAATATAATTAAAACATATTTATTTTTATGTGTATATGTGCATATGAGTGTACATCACGTGTGCATAGGTACCCAGAGAGGCCCCAAGAGGGGCCTCTAGAATGGTCCTTCTTGAATGAGAGTAACAAGAAGTTGTGAGTCACCTGATGTGGGTGCTGGGAGGAGACTCAGGGTCTCTGCACAAAGAGTATGCCTGCGTCACCACTGAGCCCCTAAAACTGTGCTTTCAGCTCTAAATTTTGTAGCTGTTCAGATTCTTTTAACTTCGGGTGGTTATAGCTATCACACACGTATTTTTAAAGGGCTGTTACAATTAAAGATAGTTTCTACACTGTTTAGTTCCACTTTGTCCCTTCCAGCCACAAAAGCCAGACAAAAACAAACTCGAGATGCTGGAACAACCACCCATTAATATCTGTGAAGCTGCTTTAGACTGAAAGATATCTTCTAGCATTTTCCTGGCTGTAGTAAACAAGTTTAAACGTTGGAATATAGAAATTCCAGCTAACACATTGTCCGTGTTTGAGAGTAATGATAATTAGGACTTTGCCACATAGGAAAGGGTTTTCCTGGCCCAATGATATGCTTTGTTGTTCAGACAAGGTGATAATTGTTTCCATTCATGTTTATTTTGAAGTTGTTTGTGTCTGCGGGAGTCAGTGCTGGCTGCGGTAAAGCTTGACCCACCAGATAGCTGGTATGAAAATTACTGATGATTTAAATAAGCATGCACATGCAAAACATGATTCTCGTTTTCTCTCAATCCCTTAATCATAGGGACTCATACTGGAAGCCTCAATATCCGTTGTTCTCCAGCCATGTGTTGGCTCGTCATCCACATCCGGTGGCTTTCGCAGATATTCTTTACCGCGCAGCTTTGGGCCAATCACTCAGAAAACCTGGCTAGACTCTCAGTCTTGGGACTAAGTCCCAGTCCAAGTGGCAAATCCACAAAAGGGATGTTGACCACTTAGTCAATCTAAACAATTCAACATCTAGGAAATCGGGAGACAGAATAGGTCAGAGGGTTCTGTGTTGACAATGGCACCAGGGTCAAGATCCCTGAAGTTTTCAATTTCAAGCCCAATAGAATGAGGGTTGGGATTCTTGCTTGCAACATCCACACAGCAAGAAAAATGTGGAAGGAAAGAGAAGCGCCAAAGAACTATCCCCCGCCTGGAGAAAATAGCAGTTCTTAGCAGGCCTGACACCTTTCAATCATTTTAGTTTATTTACAAATTGAAGCTTGCATAAGCAATTGCATGCACATCACAGAGCATTCAAAGGATATAATTGAAGGTGTCATGGAAAGGAAGTTCCCACAGCTGCTACTAGGATCCTTGATCCTAACAGTAGGCTGTCTTGATGGAGCACTCTGCCCAGGATAGAAGCCTCAGGAACAGAGCTGCTTAGATGTCTGCCCCTGGCCTGGCTTGAAGGCAGCCTCCCTTCTGTGGTACACAGGCTCCCTGGGAGCCAAGAACTCTCCAGGCTTCTTTCAGTGAGGAGCCCTAGGCGAGAGCTGAGGCCAGAGACCAGACTTCTGCAGTCTTCCCTGCCTCTCCCTTGGGTGGAATTAAAAAGATGTTCTGTGTTTTAAAACCGTAGGGTATCCAAATTATGGTGTCAGCAAGGCTCTGATTGGTTGTGGACAGGCAAATAAGGTGAAAAGATGAGACCAATCGGAGCTGTCAAAGCTGGTTGGCACAGGTGTGTGTGTGGTTGGGAGATGACACCTGGAGCCTGACAAAAATCCACCGTCAGGTCTGCTGGTATCTGATCTGTCTCTACGGCAGTAGGGAAACAGATTCTTGTGGCCTGTGACCTATTTAGGTTGCTGGGTTTTGTCTCTGTGGTTGTTTTGTTTTGTTTTGTTGTTTTTGCTTTTGTTGTCTTGGTTTTTGTCATTGTTGTTCTTGCTGCATCGACAGCTACCAGGAGCGATATCTTTGCACCAGCCTGAGCCTGCCTGCTGTTATTAATTTCTAAGCGGGTCCTTCCAGCTCCTAACCAAATACATGGTAGTTGCCACCTTTGTCAATTTAGGCAAGAAATTCTTTAAGACTCAGTCTTTTCTATCTAAAACGACAAAAAATAAAAAAATTAAAATTAAAAAAGACTACACCATCACACAAAAAAAACCTGTCACCAAGAGGAGATTATTGTTTTTATTTCTGTTGGCTGGGGGGGGTTGATAGTCTGACTGGTGTCTTCTAATGTCACCAGTCACCTGCATGAGTGTCTTTACATTATATGAGAAGCAGTGTATTCAGATGAAAACCTCATCAGAGTTCGTCTCCTGATTTGTGGCTCCTGAATTATTGAGTATGGAAGAAAATCCTGCATTCCCAGTCTTTACCTTTAAGACGAGAGTCCTATTGATCTGCTGGTGAGATTCTGAGGCTCAGTTCAAGTCTTTCTCATCATTGTGCACCATGCCATTTACTGATGGTAAGATTTATCCTAGCCCTTGTACCACAAGACTGTTAATGAAACTGCAAGTAATTTAAATGTGATTTTAATCTCTGCTTCAATTTCCAAAGCCATTGTTTTATATCAAGATTTAGACATGGCTTAATGGAGCCTATCTAATGACAGAGATAATGACCACAGATGGAAAATTCCGTGTTCTGTCTCCTTACTTCAGGCTCTAAAGAAAGTATTCTCTGCTCTAAAGTATGTTGTTAAAAAGCTTTGAAAAGGAACTCCTTAAAGCAACCCAAAGTGCTTATTTATTGTTCATGTAGGATAGACCTGAGGCTACAATGAGAGCCTAATAAATATCTTGTAATAAATACCTAATTTGAAGGTCCCATCACTATAACATAGGAATTCTTATCAGTAATGGATGCTGCCTCTCAGACTCCTCTTAATTGAGCAAAGTCACTAGAGGGTTTTACAGCAGGCCAACTCCTCTCTGACTGACAACAGGAAGAACAATGGAAGACCTCCTTCACACAACAAGACAAGCTTGGCAGACAAGGAACACGCTGGCTTCCAGGAGCCCTGGCCTCAGCGTTTCAGGTTCTAGCTCTCCCAGGATTTCTACTACCAGTGGTCTGGGAGTCATGGCCTAGAACAGCTTTCCCATCTCACAAACAGGGCACAGGTTTTACATACGGACAATTAGGCTCAGTTTTCTCAATGATTACGGTTTCTTATTTCCTTTCCCCCAATAACTTGATAATTTCTGCTTCCCTTTGTGTCTGGAGGTCTCTCTGAGGTCCCCTCAGCCCATCAGTTAGGCCCCATAACAGTCAACTTCAAAAGCATCAAGATTGTCTCATAAGACCCCTTCCCCCAGTCTCATTACATTGTTATTTGATAGTGACAGATTCACAGATTTATAGATTCCCAAGCAAGGGAAATAGTCAGGCTTTTTAAGGATGGGAGGGGGCAACTGGAGAGAGTCTCATTCTGTGGCCCTGGCTAGCTTCTAACATCAGATTGTCCTGCCTCAGTCTCTCAAATGCTGAGATGACAGATGGATGAAATAATACCGAGCAAGCCCTTGGACCTCTGACAAGCAAAACCAAACAAAACACATGAAAGAAACAAGCTCTTTCCATTACAGCCTACCCATAAAATGATACATTGGTTTTGATCTATCTATCCCAAAACATCTCTGAAATTGTCCTCACTAGGACAAGAAGGATCTAGCAGTTGAAGTAATTCGCATCTTCAAATGTTACCTTCAGCCTCTTCCTTTCAATTCTGAGCCCTGTAAACTTGTAAAACTTCACCTAATTAATCCTGGCACACTGATGTAATCCGGAAGCAACACTTCTGAGGCAGAAGTCCTGGGCCTCTGGCTCTTGCAATCTTCCTCCCCTTCTTGGGTGTTCCCTGTACCTTGGTGTAGGGGTCCTATTGTGGATGTATCAAGACATTGTCACTGTTACTCTTCTGTTTTAGGTATAAGTGCCCACAATCAGAGATACAGGGCTAGTTAGGCCCCCAAGCCTGAATTTCAGCGGGGGCTGCTTCTGACCTTAGCAGTGATGCTGTTGCCCTAATTAACTCCCAGTAGGAATTAACTTCTAATTACTCCTCTCACTCACTCAGGATCTAAGAGAAAGAGTCATGGACCATGCTTGGGGAGGATGTATGACGTTAGGGAGGAGGAATAGTGCAGATTCCTGGCTCAGGCATGCAACCCAGAGGATGCAGACTCCAGATGTTACAGCTGAGAACATGTGGATTTGGGAACCTGAAGAGAAGCAGAAAGGATGCTGGAAACGCTGCAGTGAATCATGTCTGGAGTCCCTGGTTATTTATTTAGCTTTAGCTCCTTGCTTCTGTGTTCTGGCTTTGATCAGACCCACCACTCTGCCTTTGGACTATTTGCCAGTCCTCTAGAATTTAATATTTGCATGTTTTCAGTGTGGCTTCTCCTGTCTTGCCCAGTGTTCTCTGGTTGGGATGCAAAGTCTCTTAATGTTTGATAAACTATCCTCCTGCCTTCCACCAGCCAACATCAGCTGGAATGTCTTAAATGTGTTCTGTTTGCTGCTCATGGGTCAGATTATACGAACAGCATATCTTGAACTGATACTTTACAAACCTAAGATTGTTAAGTTGTCTGCTTACTAAGTTTGCAAAGGTTTCAGGTAATGTTTGAGTGGGTTGTACCTCGTCTACATCTTTAGAGGAAGCTCTTTAAACTTGATGCTTAGGGATGAAAACTATCCAGTCCGGGAAGGACTGCACCATGCTGTGGACTCGGGAACAACTCCATGCATTTGCTCATTCTTCGCAGGAGTCTTCTCACTTTGCTGACAGCTCGTTTTCATCAGAGAGCCTGTTGGAGGCTCTGCGGCAGCTTGGCAGACAGGGAGTGTGCTCTCTCATTCATTCTGGATTCATTTTCTCACACAGTCCTCATCCCATGGACCTTCTGCTTGTGTGAAGCTACTCGTGTTCCTTTCTGCGTATTTGAATGGATGAGGTTTCGGGGTTTTTTTTTTCAGTTCTGGCAATAGTTAAAAATTGACTTTAACTCTAACTCTGCAAGCTACTAGAATACAGCAGAAGGTTGGTTACTTCTAACATTTTCAGGGAAAACAAGAAAATGGCTTTCCATCCTGTTTTATTATGTCCATGCTTGGATTTACAAAAAAGTTAATTGCGACTCTTTTTGTTTTTTAAAATAATCTCTAGTGGTACAATATACTGATGTCATCCTCTAGATCAAGGCAAAAGGAAAAACAGAGACCAACCATTCCCAAAATGTAGAGAAAGGCACTGACAGCCAGCCACCTAATGATGACTGGCGAAGAATCAGCTTGGCTAGAAATGAGTCCTTGGTGCCTCCAGCACCACCGTCCCATAAATAATCCACAGACCTGCGTGATTGACAGCAGCACACCTGCCACTCTCACTTGCAGAGAGAGAGAGGGATGACAGCATCTTTTAATTCACTCTCATGCCTGCCCATCATCACCCTTCATGAACAAGCTGCTAACACGCTGCACAGCCACCAAAGAGTAAACGAGGCCTCTTGGCAGCAATTGTGCAAGAAACGCAAGTGCACAATGCAGCCATTTTCCATGTTTGTGTTAAGGAATTTTTCTCTACAGATGGATCAATTTTCTTGATAATGTATCCCAACTATTGCTAATATGCATGTATTCACTTCATTGCTTGTTTTAAAGGGGTAATAGGATTTTTTAAATTTTCCAACTGGTGTGATATATATGTCCTCATCACAAGACAGAAGGACCAAAGCAAATGAAGGCATTCCAGGTGAGCCTGACTCCTGTGTGTCTCCCAACACCACCCCAGCCTCCTCCTCACAGAGACCACCCTCTGTTTACTTTCTAGCTTCATGCATTTTGTATGTCACAGTGAATACTTGTACACAGAAATGACATGGATTCTTTTAACATGGATTGCATACAATTATAGATATGGCATCTTGTTTTGTGTTGGAGACACTTTTCTGACAACATACGTGCACTTATTTTATATTTTTAATACAAAGCTTACATTGACCTTCAGAGAGGTTGGTTTTTTAAAATTATCTTAATATGATATTTTTAGTAGTTCTTTAAGAATCCCATAAAATGTACTTGACCATATTCACGTACTCCCACTCCTCTCCCTAACATTTCCCAGATCCAACCCCTGCCTCCCTTCCCACTCCCAATTTCCTATCTTCTTTTTTGTTTGTTTTTAATGACGTCCATATAGTCTGAAGAGTATGATCATCTACTGGAGCATGGTCATCCTACTGGAGACCACACCCTTAAAAATGCTACCCTTACCAACAATCCTCAGTGACTCGTCCAAGGGTGGAGCCTCAGGAGCTCTTCCCACGTCCCACTAGAGAGCTGACTGCCTTGGTCTTGTGTAGGCAACCATAGTTGCCGTGAGTTCACAAGTGTAGTGGTCCCCTCACCCAAAAGATGCTACTTCCCTCTGATTCTCCTCAGCTTCTAGCTCTTATCTTTCTGCTCCCCGTCTTACAAGATGGTCCCTGCACCTGTGGCAGAGGGTGATGTAGATGTCCCCTCTGCGGTTGAACACTCTTCTTACTCAGTCTGATCAGTTGGGAGTTTCCTTGTTAACCACCATCCACTGTGTTGGGCCTCAGGAGGCGTGGGCATGAGGCCCAGTGTAACTTCCTAAGCCTAACTTGAGTTTGGTGAGGCCTGAACCTGCCTTGAGTTGGAGACCTGTCTCTGGCTACCTGATCTAGGCCTGCCTCTCCCCAGACACTGCTAATGTGACAGAATATTATTGGCCCTTGTCCCATGCTTCCCTCCCCATCACAACCCTGTATAAGTTCCTGCTTGGTACCATTAAATGAGATCCTGCTTTGACAGACTCCTGACTCAGTGGGTGTGCTTCTCCCCGGTGGCCAAGGGGAAGGGCTGGCTCATTTGACATTCACCATCCTGCTCAGTCCCAGGGAGAGTCTGGCGGGTCCATCTCTGTCCCAGTTCTTTCTGCCAGAGAACCTGGCACACTGCACAAAGAAAGATCTGCTGGCTGTACTCACTTATGGGTCTAAAGATATTTTGAGGCAATTTGATAGCATGTTTATTTACCAAAAGAATAGTAGGCTATACATTTCCCCAACCATGGGTTCTTGGCCTCAATTTATTTTTAATATTTTTGGAGGTCCCACAAACTATCAAAATGTTGAGATATTTCAAATTTACTGCCAGTTTATCATACAAAGATCATTCATACTATCTGAGCATATTAACATCAAATCAAACCTACAGTTCCTTTTGGGTTGATTTCCTCAAAATTTCAGGTAACATGGCTCATGTGATTTGTAACATAGTGGTTACTAAGGTGAATTTGATTGTGCTCCCTCCCCCACCCCTTAAAACTGTTCTTCTGCCTGACTAAAAGCCAGTACAATCCATAATAATAAGAACTCAGTAATTCTTTCAGGAAAATTTAATCTCCAGTGGTCTGGAAAAATGAGATGAACTCCTGAGTACTAAATTTGATACAGAGATTAGCTCAAAGATTTTCTCATTAGCAACTTGTTTGTGTGACCACATACAACATTAGTTGTCCACTCTTTTTTATATTTAACTATAGGAGGAGTTTGGATGGTGTGGGATTTCCCTCTGTATTCTGTGAATATGTTTTATTACCATTGGTTAATAAAGAAGCTCATTTGGCCTATGACAGGGCAGAATAGAGCTAGGTGAGAAAACTAAACTGAAAGCAGGGAGAAAGAAGGCGGAGTCAGGAAGATGACATGTAGGCATCCAAGAAGCAAGAGGTAACAAACCATGAGCCTCTTGGTAAAATATAAAATAATAGAAATGGGTTAATTTAAGATGCATGAGTTAGTTAATAAGAAGCCTGAGCTAATAGGACAAGGAGGTTATTTCACAAGTGGCTACAGGAGCTAGTGAGCAGGACTAGGTGGGTAAAGAGAAATCTGTCCAGGGAGACCAATGGAATGGAAAATATTTGCAACTACATTTTCCTGTGTTGGCAGCCACTCTGGAATAACCACTCAAAATCTAAATATTAATTATGAATGCTCAGCCAATAGCTCAGGCTTATTGCTAGCTAACTCTTACATTTTCAATTAACCTATATTACTTTTCTATGCTTTGCCACGTGACTCAGTACCTTTTCTCAGTATTACATGCCCATCTTGCATTTCTCTGTGTCTGCTCATGACTTCTGACTCTGCCCTTCTTCCCAGAATTCTCCTACTCTGGCTCTCCTGCCCAATCTTTCCTACCCAGTTATAGACCAGATAGCTCTTTATTAGCCAATGAGAATAATACATATTTACAGTGTACAAAGATTGTTCCACAGAATTTATAGTAAATAAACTTTATTTATTATTAGAGAAAGAGAGAACATGCCATCTTGGGAATGAGTCTGTTCTCCCATTCCACTGTGGGAAACTAGTAAGGGTCACTGTGATTATGATATCCTGCCTACAGTGTGATGAGGCCCAGGAAGGATTCAAAGTGAGATTCTAAGTTAGACAGACACAGAATATTGGCCACAGATTGGTTTTCTCTAAACACGTTTGTTCCTGTATTCTTGTGCTCCAGAGAAAGGGCAAGGAAGATATCAACCTTGTCAAAGGTGAAAATGGTCTTAAGGGAGAGGAACATGAAAATAAAAGTCATGACTATAATGGTCAAGAGCACAAGGTTATGTGTCCAGCCAAAAGTTAGACATATACACCCACTTCCTGCCAAGGCTAAGGGGACATCTTGTAAGTGTGTAGGATGATTGTTAAAAGACAGAGGGTGAGGAAGACCAGAGAAAACCATTGTCATCTGGACATGCGAGAATGGCTCCCTACATAGACTCCCAACAGCAGTGGCTACCTGCCCAAGACTCCCACAAGGCCAAGCCAGCCAACATTTTAGACTAGTGTGTGGAAGTGGATGCCTCTAAAGCACCATCATTTCCTGATGAGCTACTGACAGTTGATGGCTTCTGAGGTGGGGAGATACAGGGTTTTTTTAAGGGTGGGGCACCTGGTAGTTTAACCATGTTGATAGTCCCACACCTAGGAGTGCATGGTCAACAAAATTTGGACTCAGTGAGTTGTTTAAAAAATATAAGGGGATGGGAAGTTGAGAACAGATGGGGAAGCAGGGGTTAGATCTGGGAGGAATTATAAGGAGGCATGGGGATGAGTATAGCCAAAATATATCATGTGAAATTCTTAAGTCATAAAAATATGGTATTTTAAAAAGAACACGTATGTGGAGGTAACATATACAATAATGTAGAATGATTTTTTTTAAAAAAAGTTTTATCCTTGTGCTTATTTTTTGTGTAGCACAGCTTTTTCTATTATTTTTCACCTTCAGTTTGCCTGTGTCTTTATATTCATTATTATATTCTTATAGACAGCATGTGGTTATATTATTTTAACCCAATCCGAAAAGTTTGATTTCTTAACTGGAGTTTTTAGTACATTTACATTTAATATAATTACTGAGATAATTGAATATAAGCCTTTCTTGCTATTTTTGTCAAGTTGCTCCCATTGTTTCTTCACTCCACCATTTATTTACTTATTTGTTTATCTATCTATCTATCTATTTATTCATATAATGTGTATGTCTGTGAACACACGTGTACCTTGTCCTTACAGAGGCCGGGAGGGGTGTTAGGTCCCTTAGAACTGGAGTTATAGACTGCTGTGAACTGCCATATGGGTGCTGGGAATAGGTGCTCTTAACCTCTGAGTCTTTTCTTTCATCCCTATTCCTCATTCTTCCTTTCTTTCTTTGCTTTATATTAGTGAAATATTTCATTTTATCTGCCTTATTTGTTTTTGTTTTTCAGGACTGGGGATTGAACCATGTCCATAGGCATGATAGGCCAGTGCTCTACCCTTGAGATACATCCCAAGCCTATTGTTCTATTTTATGCTTGGATTTTCTAGTGTTTTCCTAGAAATAATAAAGATGTATTCTTAAATTATTTGTCTATTTATATTAATAATCTTTCCACATCTGAGAAATTTATATCAGTATTACTTTGTGCTTCTTACTAATGTCATAGGTTTTGCTTACAGGTGTTATTTCATACCCATGAGACATCTTAATGCTGTGGCTTTAATTGATTAATATTCATTTATGTTGACCTATGTATTAACAACAATTGAAATTTATGATTATTGCTTAATTCTTTTTCTTCTATATGGAGTCATAAACTTAAGGAAAAAATGTTCTGCAAACAATTTGTAAATGAAGACTGCACTTTCATTTTTGTCCACCCACACCTGAATAATCACACAAAAGTTATTTTAATTACAACATTCTTGACCAATGGCTCGGACATATTCCTAGATAGCTCTTACACATTAAATTAACCCATTTCTATTAATTTGTGTATTGCCATGATGCTGTGGCTTACTGGTAAGGTTCTGGTATCATTCTCCTTTGGCAGCTGCATGACATCTTCTCGACTCTGCCTACTCTCTCTCTATATCTCTGTTCAGATTCCCCACCTGGCTTTACTGTGCTAAGCCATTGACCAAAACAGCTTTATTCATCAACCAATAAAATCAACACATATACAGCAGGACACCTCATATCTCAACAAACTCTCCCAAATTGTCACTCTGTACCCTTATATCTTCCATACATTAGGCAGAGACTGTGTCATCCATTCTGATGAGTTTGAGGTGAGTTTTCCCTGGTGGCTTTGAATACTCTCTCCATCTTTATTTCTGCAAGTTGGTCAGCCTGTTCAGTGATGCTCTTCTGGTTTTGGCCTGTTTGGTGATGATGGGTTTCTTATACCGGAGCATTTCTAGTTCTCAGTAGATTTGCAAAACATTTGCAAAAATGCCTTCCACTCATTATTTCCCAAGATCCCTCCTTTTCTCTCTTTGCCCCTTCTTCTCTGGGTGGGATGATGCTTGTGTTTGGCTCCAGCATCATGGTCCACATTTCTCATGATTTTCACGTTTCCCCATTCATTGTCTTTATTGTTTCTTACAGATATTTTTCTAATATCACTTCTTTGAATTTACTAATTCTTTCTTCTTCTAAAAATTTTAATTCTCCTGGTAGTTTTATAAATGAGTATTGTGTTTATTTTATTTCACTAATTCTTTTAATCCTGTATTTGATAGTTGAACTCATCAGATGCGCTCTTAATGTATAGTATTATATTTATAAGGTTTGCACTGAGCCAACTGCATTATTTCCATTCTGTATCCGTCACTTTCCTCCTGCTGTGATAAAAACCACATGACTAAGGCAATGTACAGTTCCAAACGGGTAGGAGTCCATCACTGACATGGTGGGGACATGACAGCAAGCAGTCATGGTGGCTGGAACAGGGAGCCAAGAGCTCTCGTGTTCAACCACAAGCAGGAAGCAGAGAGCCATCTCAGAACTCTCTAAAGAGTTTACCCTCTATGACATTCTAAGCCTGCCCCAGTGTCATACTTTCTGCAACAAAGTCACACTGAATGAACTACCCAGTTTCATCAATTGGGGATTAAGTATTTAAATTCCTGAGACAGTGGGAGAGCATCTCATTCAAAGCAACACAGTTTCTTTGTTGAACAGCCATACACATGAAAACATTAAGTTTTACTGATTTTTGTCCATTATTTCTCCCATTGTCTTTAGCATACTGAGACAACCCAGAAACCCTGAAGTGGTAATTAAACTCTAGATCCAGATAACCTGTCAACCAGCTTCTGTTGGTGTTAGCTCCTCATTCTTGCTGTTTTGTCTTTTGGATTTGTTAATAGTTAGTAAATTTTACTCGATGTCTTAGGGATGAATGTCTGTGTGCCTACAAACATCATAGGTTGATGCCATCTTTCCCAGTGTGAGCGTATTTAAAAAAGGGCAAACACTCTCTCAACTGAGTTACATTCCCAGGGTCAATATTGTAGTAGGAGGCTGCTTGTTCGTTTCCCCGCCACCCAGATTCCTGAAATAACCACACAGAAACTGTATTAATTAAATCACTGCTTGGCCTATTAGCTCTAACTTCTTGTTGGCTAGCTTTAACATCTTAATTTAACCCATTTCCATTATTTTGTATTTTACCATGAGGCTCGTTGCCTACAGGCAAGGTTCCTGTGTGTCTGTCTCCAGGGTGTCTGTCTCAGGCGGCTCCATGGCTTCTCCCTGACTCCACCTTCTTTCTTTCAGCATTCAGCTTAGTTTTCCCCACCTAGCTCTACTCTACCTTATGACAGGCCTAAGATAGTTTCTTTATTAACCAATATTCACAGCATACAGAGGGGAATCCCACATCACAATATGATTTCTGATAAAAAGAATAAACCATATATTAAATATGAAATGTACTATTGTATCAGTCAGGGTTCCATATAAGACCAGAATGAATATGTGTGTATACACATATGTGTGTATATGTATATATAATATATATGTGTGTTTGTGTCCGTATGTATGTATGTATGTGTCCGTATGTATGTATGTATGTATGTAAGTAGACCTTTATGTATATGCATATAGAATTTTAGAATGGCTTACAGGCTGTGGTCCAACAATGCCTGTCCATCAACGGAAGGTCCAAGAATCCAGTAGTTCGTTCCATAAGGCTGGTTGTCTCAGCTGGTCTTCAGTCTACATCAGAATCCTAACGAAGTAGGCTCTAATGCCAGTGAAGAAATGAACTTGCCAGCAAGAGCAAGCAAGCAAAGAGATCAAGCTTCTCCTTTCCTTGTCCTTTATTTAGGCCACCGATAGGGGGTGTGGCCCTGATTAAAAGATTATCCCACTGTAGGCAGATCTTTTGTGGGGACCATCAGCTCCCCAATAGTGATATGGAGGCTTAGTATTAATTATGAAAACTCAACCAATAGCTTAGGCTTGTTTCTTATAGCTCTTATAACTTAAATTAACCCATGTCTATTAATTTACTTTATGTCTCATGGCTTTATGGTCTCATCTCCACATTGCCCATCCTGCTTGCTCTGCGTCTCCTGGCATCTCCACCTTTTTCTTTCCAGCATCCTCTCTGCCCGCCCCTGAAATCCTGCCTACTTATTGGCCATTCAACTTTTTATTAAGTCAAGCAGAGTGACACATCTTCATAGCGTACAAAAAAATTATTCCACAGCATCCCACCTTCAAAAGAGTCTTCCTATTTCAAATGATTTTGAAAAGGAAAAATGTCTCTCACAGCTGCATCCAGTCACACAGGTTTTAGTTAATTCCAGATTTAGTCACAGTGACAATCAAGAACAGCCATCACAACTGTACAGAAAAAGATGATGGTAGGATCACTGTCAGCAAAAATAACTAGCAAAATACGGACAAAAAAGAGGCAGCCATTGTCAGATGGATGTGCGGAGGCTTGTTGTAGGACCTTCTGGGAAGCTCTTAATAATGACTCATCATCGTAAAAGCCGATAATAGAAAAACCCAGATAATAGAGTTACTAAATGAATTTGTTCCGTTTAAATATAGAACCACATTCAAATGGCTTTGGATGTGAGAGTTTGTTAGAGAAATGCAAATGACCTGCATCTTGACAATGAGTTAATAACATCCAGCAAAAATGGAGAGGAGGCTAGGAGAGGCCAGGGCACAGAAGAAAGCTAGTGTCCCCTCCTTTAAACAGCCAGTAGCCACTTGACAGAGAACCAAACTGACATCACCTTAGGCACCATGATGTCAGCCACGCACGTAAGAATTGTAAGGATGAGGAAGCTTATAATGGAAATCAACACCTAACATCCACTTCTCTTTGTGTTCACTTTGTTTATCACCTGCCTAGCTGAGTGTAGTTTTTTTTAATGGAAAATGTCATTTTCAGTGGGAAGCTACTTAACAGATTTTCCAATGAGACTATGTTCTATGGTACCTGCCCTGATGGTGAGCATCTCTCTTGTTCCTGTGGTAACTGGCCATTTCTGGATGCTGTCATCTTGGGGCTGTTTCTACTTCTTTGTATTTCTCTGTATTCCTTGATTATTTGTAATGAATATATTTCACAGTTTCGTACACAATATCAGCTGGAATTATACTCTGTACTTTTATTTTCTCTTCATCTGCTTATCATCGAGTTACATGTTTAGCTGAAGTCTAGAAGCCAGGGAGTATGTATGACAAAGGCTATCCTCCAGGGATTGAATACATAGGAGACAGGCCTCATGAAACCCTATCTGTTCCGGGGACTGATCCATGAGGCAGGTGGCATAAGAGAGAGCGGGCATTTTTGTGACTTTTGATAAAGGATTCCTTCCATAAAACAGAGGCCACATGGTCAGTACCGTACAGTAGATGCGATGCTCCAGTGGAGCTAGCTCATCTTTCCTGATCCAGTGTGTCCAGAACTGCAAGCATGACCTTTTTACACCCATGTCCACTGCTGTTCAATTCCCAGTAACAAGGGCAAGGACATGGAGCCTGCCTACACGCCGATCAACAGAAGAATGGATCTTGCAAATGTGAGGACACACACAGAGGAATTTTAATCATCTGTCAAGAAAAATGGAATTATGAAACTTGCAGGAACGTGGGTGGAACTGCAAAGGAAGCCGTTAGGGGAGCTGGCTCAATCTCAAAAAGATGAAAGCCATGTGCTGTGTCTTACATGTGGGTCCTAACTCCTCATGTACATATGGATGTCAATAAGGGGTTGTGAGAGTGGGTATAGAACCCTGAAACTAGGTAGGAGGTCATGAAAAGGGAGCAGAGGGGGGGTTGGAGGTCACAAAGGTCACATGTGATGTGAAAGTGGCCAGGGATTGGAGAGCACAAAGGGGAAGGGAGGTTGAGGAAGGGGGAAGGAACAACAAAAATTTTGTTTGAAAAAATGCCACCTAATTTCTTGTAGACTGACACAAATTTTTTAAGAAGTTGCAAGAGCATACATAATGCCTCCTTATTGAGTGATGATCTCTCTTATAAGGGCTATCCACGAGCACAGAGAGAAACAGCTTCTGGGACAGGATGGTAAAGGATTACTCACATGAAACCCTGCTTGTGGGCTGTGTCCTCTGCAATAGTATCTATAGGATAGGAGAGGTAAAATGGGAACTCAAACTTCAGTCACTGTAAAATACTATACATTTAATCTAAACTGTACATCATGTTTCAAGTATATGTTTGTACATACTGCAAGCATATGTCATATATAAAAGAAAACATTTTTATTAAATACTCTTCTACAAAACATGGGAAAGGAAGGTAGATGGGAACTTGATCATATTAATGCTACAAAAATGCACACAGTTTGAATTACATAGGATTATGTATAATCTACATGATTATCTTCTTACTGTAGGCTTTAAGATATTTTGTATTCTGAGATGCCGAAATCTCTGTGTCTTGAATATGGGACCCATTCCTCACACTGGCCAGCTCTTCCCAAACCAGTATATAAACAATTTAGATGTGTCTCGTCTCAAGTTGTCTTCTGGCTGCATTCGTTTGATCATTGTGTGACAGGCCTTACAATAGAGGAAGACCACACAGACACACACACAGACACATACACACACACGCACACACACACACGCACACACACGCGCACACACACGCACACAACACACACGCACACAACACACACGCACACACACGTGCGCGCACACACGCACACACACGTGCGCGCGCGCACGCGCGCACACACACATGCACGCACGCACACGCACGCACGCGCACACACGCACACACACACACACACACACCGTATATTCCCCACTCTTCTGACCTCTGGAATTTCGAGGTTTAGCAGAAGTCTGAGAAACTAGAGTGGAAGCAAAGCAAGCGAGATGCTGGGAGGGGGATGTGAGCTGTGGAAGAGAGTGTCAGATCAGGAGTCCAGGGGAAGCTGGGATGACTGGGAAATTCCTGGTGGGTGAGACGGGTTAAGCTTTCTCAATGAATTATCAAGACACATCCTACTGAAGGAGACATATCCCATGACTGTCACAGGTCCAACTGTTTTAGCCAGCCTGCCTAGCACTAGCAAGTCCTGCCTCCCTAATGACCTTTCTTTCATCAGGTTTAGCCTTCTGATTGTTCCCAAGGCCCTGTCCCCCCTGTCTCCCCCCCCCACACCCTTGTTGCCTTGCTTTCAGTAAGTTACCAGATACTCTGGTGAGAAAGCCCAGATCTGGAATGAGGAAAAGAGACTCACATAGATGTTTCCTGTTGCTTTGTTCATGCATATCGCTCTTTGGGAATCCTTTATCCTCTCTGAAGTTCCCCTTCCCCTCTGAAAGACAGCAATTACAATAGCCATGTCTACCTCAGGGGAGGTGAAAATCAAAGGAGAGGAGGGATGGATGCAGGCTTTGCATAGCTTAGCATAGCATGAATGTTAATTATCTTTGTTGGGGTTTGAACACGGTGGGGTAGGACGCCAAGGCAAATCTTATAAATGCTGGTCTTGCAGAGAGAACTGAGCACACTGGGGATTTTTACCATATATACAAACATGAATTGCAGCTGAACTTGTTTATATTTTTCGAAGCATATTTGTTTCCGATCCGGTCCTTGGACCAGTTCTCTCTCTCTCTCTCTCTCTCTCTCTCTCTCTCTCTCTCTCTCTCTC
>LOJH01013008.1:0-25151 GCA_001685095.1 Ellobius talpinus | reverse complement strand
ATAGAGATCTCTGTGTGATTTTCTTTGGGGCTTGCCGGCTGTGGGGTACCAGTCCGGACAGAAACCCCAACAAGCAGGCCCTCAGCTCGTGTTACATAACACCAGTGGTCTCTGAAAGCTTCAGGTCTGGAGAGACTCCATCTTCTATTTATAACCAGATCACAAAACTGGCATTCTAGCTCGTTGGAGAGACTGACTCAGCCCTTCATACCAAAATAGGTGAATAGAATTTGAAAACTAACCACCACAGGCTGTGGAGAAGGCTCTGTTAGTAAGTGCTGGTTACCATGCAACTTAGGGACCTGAGTTGAATCCCCAGAACCCATGTAAAACGCTTAAGATCCCAGTGCTGGGGAAGTGGAGGCAGGGGCTTGTCAATCAGCCGACCAGCTAATTACTACTCAGCAAATTCCAGGCCTGGGAGGGACGTTGTTTCAAAATAGGTAGATAGTGCCTGAAGAATGGCCTCCACACACATGCTCATGTATACACACAAGCACACTCCCATACAAACTTAACCACCAAGCAAAATCCAAAGTGACCTTACAGCTTTCTAGCAAAACATCAACAAAAAACTAAAACCAAAACAAACAACCAGAAAGCTCAAGCTCTTTTCTGTTATATGCCTTTTGCCTCTACTGCTTGAGGCAGAACAGAAAGCTGAGACCACAATACCTTTGAAGCATGGAGAGCCAGGCTCGCTGTCACCACAAGCTGCACAGAGCAGGCACCGACTTGGGCTGTATCTGCTTCACAAATACTCCCATGGGACAGGCCAGCAAAAGCAAGTGTGAAGTTCGCAGCAGTGCCTGAGGGATGTGGCCTGCCTCAGAACTGATCTACTCATCCTGCCCAGTTCCTGAGCCCAGTTCAGTAACTGCTTCATCAACACATCTGAGACCAATAGAAGCCTTTGCGCTTGTTTGCTGCTCAGATCAATTACCCCAAAGAATCCACAGCAAGAGAACAACAGCCCAGATGTTGCTACACAACAGAGTGGAGGCAGGAATAGGGACAGGAAAGCGAGAAGTGACTACACACGAAACTGCTTTGTTCCTATACAGTAGTATCAATTGACTTGGCCATAGCTTGTTTTCCCACAGGGCATAACTGCCTCTGACCAGGTCAGGACCATGTTAGTTTTTGCTGTGTCTCCAGGGCTTTGAAGATGTGAACTGTGCAGCTAGGCAGCCAAAGTAAAAAGGAGAGACACCAGCTACAATATGCGGTATCCATCCAGATCAAAGCTTTAAGAGCGAGTCAAGATTTTCGAGACAGTTCTCTACTGGCTCCTCTCATTTTTACACATCTCATTTGTGTCCAACTGGCCAGCAGGTCCTACTCTTCCCCTAATCCCGCGATGCACTGAGACTTAGAAGGGCCTATTTCTCACTTCTTTGGGCAAAACATAGTCTAAAAAACTAGCAAATTGGGAACTGTCCTGCCCTTCACTCTGTTGGTGGCCCTGGTTCCCAGATGCTGCGTCTCCCCAGGAACCAGAGGCAATGGAGACGGTTGAACGAGGACAACACTGCCTTTTAGCTGCACACAGCTCGAAGCCTGGAACATTGAGTAGCTGACACGTTCTTGGCACTCCAGTGGATCAGATATGTGATGAGATGGTGCCAGTGGGGTGCGAGGTGTTGATGTAGGCCCAGAGCAGTGGCCCCAGCAGAGGGGGGGGGCTGAGCGCAGGAGGCAGCACCCAGAGTTGCAGCTGGGGCTTGGGGAGGGCTGGCAGGACATATATGGGGCTCCTGGAAGCTGAGAGTGGGACTAATGGGAAGACAGCATCCCTCATTCTGAGCTGGGTAGATGCAATTCCTCCAACGGGGACAGCCTTCATGGGCCACAGTCACATTCTTCCCTGTGACAATCAGGGACCAGTGTGGAGAAGCAGAGACTGGTTTTTATATAAACCTGATTCAGTAGAACCTCTGCACTAGAAATGGGTCCCCTTCTAGCCCAATTTCAGGGCAGTGGGCCACTTTCTGGTGGGAAAATACCAAGGTGGGGTCCCAAACTACTTCAGAGTTGTGTATGACCTTGCCTGGACATGTCCTGAACACTACTCAGGATGCCACCAAGAGTGCAATTGTGAAGGTGTTTGTGGTCAAAGAAGAGAAACGTAGCTCTGACACTCAGCACACTCAGGCATAAATAAAACTCGAAAAGTCCTGCAGAGAACACATTTCACCCACAATGCCCAAATGTCATTAACAAAGCAGCACATTTTTAGCTCATGCCACACCACATCTGTGGCTATCACTAGAATCCACTAATCTCCACTCCACAGGGCAGATTTACAGGCCAAGGGAAGTGAGGATGCAGGCAAGACAAACTTCAAAATAAAGCCAAACAGGGAATGCTGAGTGAGCAGCACACCAAAATTAGTTTCTCAGAAATGCCAGAAACATTTGGAGATGTCAACAGCCTCACTTCACCAGCTAGCGACTTTCTAGCCAGATTCTGCTTTGTATGCCACACATCATCATCCCAGCTTCTCCCATGAGCTGAGTTACCAGACCCAGAATGCACGCTGTTCACTCTACAGGGCGAGACCGCTGTCACAGGCATACCCTACTTTTGCTGTGAGTGTATATGCACATGTATGCCTTTGTTGGAGCAGAAGCCAGTGTTGCTAAGTGGAAGGGACCACTGTCTCTACTCCTCTCCCATGCTGACCAACCTATGCCGTCCCGCCTGCATTACTCAGCCCTTCATCAGGATCCTTGACAGATTTACTTCAGGGGAGTCAGACCCAGGCAATACTTAGTGCAATCTCAAGCTCCCTGATCCCTTCTCCAGGCTTCTTCAGCCCATCTGGGGGGGACCGTACTAATAACAGGCATCTGGGAGGGACTTATGGACACATCGAGCCTGATGTCCAGGACTTCACAGAACTCCATCTTTACCCTAAAGGCAGGCAAGGCAGCTGGCCACATGAACCACCCCACCTTACCCAGCCCCCTGAAGCTGCCTTTCTGATTCTTGTGGAAGAGTGTAAACACAGACTTTAGCACAGGCCTGATACCCAGTCCTTCTCTACATCTTGCTCATCACAGCCCTTAGCTGAAGTCCTTGAGGCCAATGCAGGCTCCACTGTGAGAGTGATGATACCAGGGCAGTTCAAAGAATTCCTCACGTATTCCACAGAGCCCCATTATAGGTTCCCCGGCAGATGAGAGAAACCTACAGATGCTCACATTAGTGGGACGGAAGCTACTCAGCTTGTCAGGTTTTGTACCAATTCTACAAGTTGATTCTGCACTTTCTAGACTTAAGAATTTAGAACCTGACACGTGCATGTCCATATGTTCAAAAGATAGGAATTATGGCTTCCTATCAGCAAGAACCAGGTACAGCACAAAGATCTGCCAAGGAGCAGCTATTGAGGAACCTTTCTAAAATGCTTTTGACATTAACTTCACAGGGTAGGTGGCTCTCTAGGTGTACACGTACACACACTCATACACACTCACACAAACACGATGTACACATAAGTGATTAATGGTTGACTGTACTTTACAAATTACAAAGAAACAAAAATAAACAAGCAGCCCTGACAGAATATTCCCAAATATGCTAGTTTCTACTATAAAGGAACATGTGAGTGTGTAATTAGAATGCTACCCTGTGAAAGTGGTAAGGGCATGAACATGCTAACTGCCGGTAAAATGTTCTAAGAAATCTGAAACTACATCTTATCCACTTTAGCTCCTCTCAGCCTGGTGATCCCTCTTCATGTTACTACCTTTCAAAATGTTAAAAACTTAAACTAATAAACTTTTCACTTAACCAACAATGCTGGAAATGTGTTCTAAGGATCTGGAAGTGAACATTCGGTCCACTTTGTTCCAGAATTATCAAACCCAATAAGGAACACGTCAAATACATCACAGACAATCCAGGAGTTGGAACACATCAATCAGCATGGTAGGACCTCAGCAGAGCACACCACTATTATAAGGTGTTAAAAGACAATTACACCATTTCTCAGAACATGAAGCGCAACTTGAACACAATCTTATTAAAAATACACAACTCATGGGCTTCTCTATGGGAGGACAACCTTCCAAGACTACTACTGTGACCACAACTTACTTGTTCACACTGCATTAAGTAACAACATTAAAACAAAAAAGATAAAAAGACACAAAGTGAACAGACCATAACTTTATTGGCTACAATTATTAAAAAAGAAAAATGAAAACAAAACAAACAACTAAAGGTAACTGTGATCCATACGGTGCTGACCGCAGATCTGGAGTGACAGCGGTGTGCATGAACTACGTGTCTTTAAAAAGCTGCAGCATGTGATGGCCATGGTTTATTGTCAGCAGAACTGTCAGTCTGACTTCACCTTAGTCATTTCCCTTTATTTACAGCAAAGGTAGACGTGTTCTTCCCGTTCACCTCTGCACTTCTGCTACAGAACCAGCAGAGTCTAGGTGAATTCTGAGGGTATTTGTAACATTTAAACTGTCTGTGGTTGTTCTTCAAAGAAAACTGAACAAGAATAAAATAATGATTAAAATAATATATGCAAGTTAGTTTGAGGTGATCATTTTCCCTGCTAGTGGATAGCACACAGTCTCCATGCCAGACACACAACTTTTACAATCATTTTAACTATTCTTGGTCTTAAACATATCTTTAAAATGTCTCGTGTACAATATAAAATACAAAATTTATTGAGAAATAATTAAATTCCAGAAAAGTAATCAGCAGGTGGGAACTATAGGTTCTTGAACGTCGTTAAATCAAGCACAGAGGAGACACACAAAACCTGAGTGCCCCTGCAGACACGACATCAGCTAAGGACGAGGATATAGGCTCAGCTCAGGTCCATGAAATAAAGGTGCAAGGCCTCGGTTTGCTAGCGTAACTTTGTGCAGAAGGATTAGACGCCTTCACTGAGCAGGGAATAGTTTTAAATCAACAGGCCCCTACAAGCAAACCGGGTGGTTGTGGGTTTTTGGCTGTTCTCGGTGCTCTGCAGTCACTGTCTGGTGGCTGCTGGTGGGCGACTGCACATAGGAACTGAACAGCAGAACAAAGCAGCCTCAAATCCCTGCTAATTAGACAGCACGTCTGCATCTTTCTGAGGGCGGGCTACTGTCAAGAAAATAAAAACATCAGTATTTTAAAGGATAATTATAGGAGTGCTAGCTAGAGGTCATTCTAAATTTAATCATTTCACATAATACAAAAAAAAAGTAACCAAAACATTTTAAAAGCATAATTAAGTGTTCAGTCAACAAATTTCTGCCATGCTTTCACCTTACAAACAGAAAAAGAAAATGCCACAGACGTAATAATATTTAAGTTGTGCAAGTGTGTGACAAGGCTGCAGGCATCACAGTATCTTCTCAAATTTGGAAATCAGAACTGCAGCAAGGCCCAACCATGTCCCTTCCTCTAGATTAAGCATGAGTCCCTGGAAGAAGGTAGAGCACACCGAGCACTGTCCTTGCCTGTGCAGCATGGGCAGAACAGAGGACAGAGCCACGTAAGACGTAGCATGGCTAGGACTGCAAAGCCACAAAGGACACCCAAATGCTGTGGTATCCTGACGAGCTCCCATGCAGCAGCAGGAGGACCTACCTTCTGCAGCTGCCTCCTCAGTGGACCTCAGCAGTCTTTACAGGCACTGACCATCTTCTCCACCTCCTGCTACACTGGCAGAGGAGGAACACTAAGCCATTAGGCAAGGTGAGAGCAACTTTTCTCTGAAATGCAAAGCCTTTCAATCAAGGAAACTGGGGGCAAACTCCACAACCCAGAAGCATTCCTGACCATCATGTGTCTAACTCATACTTTTTATTTTTTCAACTTGGTCTCTGGGTGAATCACAGAATGCTTCAAACTGTGAGTCATATTAATTATCAGGTACGTTCATCTAACAAGAAAAAAAAAGGAAAACAGCCCAACTTTGCTGTTGATAAAACATTCTGAATAATGGAGGAAGTCTGAGCCCTGAGAATGGATGATCTAATCATATACGACTCTGAACTTTTTAATATTAACAAAAAAACCTCTGCTTATGGTCACAAAATATATTGAGGCATTTTTCTACCACCAGGAATCGGAACTGTGAAACAATCTGATTTTGGTGCCAGGATAAAAGAGCATTCCATGACACAAGGATAAATGCACAAGTCACAATGCAGAGAATCAGGTAGTTTATAAATTACCAAGAGACTATGATAGGACAACAAACTCCACCTCCCTAAGCCCCATCCCCTTACTATCTGTCAAAGTTATAGCTACAACATTCAAAAGATCACCTGGTTTGAACTTGCTATGATGCATTAAGATTTGTGTGTATGCATGGGGAGTGGGGATATTTTAAATCAAATCGACAACTACAATCTCAATCAGAATTAAATATTTAAAACAAGTCACCCAAATTAATTTCCTCAAAAACTCATTTAATAATTTAAATCCCAATTTAAGTTTAAGACTGGTGCCAACAAATGATCCCGGAGAAACTCACTATCCCCTTCACTTGAGGTTCCTTAGAAAGTGGGTCCGACAGCTTCTGTGTGTTCACACACACACATACACACAGGTATCTTGTGGGTGGATGGTGCACAGCAAAACCAATGGTAATTTAAACCTAAGTGCAGCATTACATGAAGCATCAGCCTCAGAAGGATGTGTGGAAGTAAGAGCCACCCTGGCTCAGCCTGCTGAAACTTCAAGCATAATAGGGCAAATTGCAGCAAACCTCTACCGTGTGTCGGTGGGAGGGTATGACCAACCCATAGAGCATTTTAAAAATGGAAATCAAGAGGTATTATAGTCACAGTGCAAAAATTAAACTTCAAGCATGATACATAAACATAGCACCAACTGGGAAAATGCACGCAAAAGGAGGGTATAACTGAGGTGTGTGAGTGAAGAGTGCCTACAGCCTTATCAAGAAGCTCCAGGAATGCCTAAAAAGCTTTAGTTCCTTTTATTCTGAGATGGAACTAATGACCTAGTTTATTGAAACTAGTGACTTCCACCCCAGGTGTGTCAGTCCTGGCAGTCCACCTCAATGCTGACCCCAAACATAAATGGCACAACTTTGGTGATGCTGGCAATACTGCAGGCACAGTAGGAACATGGACAGGAGCAGGAGATGTCCTGCTCTGCCACTCTAAATGAGCCTCAGCTCTATTACAAACCTGAAGCATTTCTAGGTGCACTGCGTCTCAGGGTCCTTTTGTTAAAGCAACAATCAACTAAGTGGGCAAGGATTTCCACCACTAGGACTACCTGACAGGAAGGTCTGAGGAACGCTGGGCACCCAGTCACAGGTCCCGTCTATAAGGATGTTTTAACTCCAAACTACTCATCCTGCTTTGAGAATGTCTTTAGTGTATATACACGTGTGACAGAAATCCTACCTGCAATCGTTCTATTGCAAGTACCCTAGGTGAGCTATGTCACCCCATCTCATCTAATGCATAAATAAGATGAAGGAAAAGCAAAACAATCTGTTCCCAAAAGACCAAAAAGTAAGAAAACTATCAAGTCTCTACTTTTAAGGCAAGAACCCTCTCTATGCAGCACTATGTGGCTTCAGAAAACCTGGGTTTGACTCATCAACAGCCAACACTGACTCAAAATCTGTCCCTTACTATTAAGTGCAACAGAGCCTGGGAGTCTGCTCTGCACCCAACACTGGTGATTCTGTCACAGCCATTCTGTCCTGCTGGGCTCGACAACTGCTGCAGGATAGGCACTAGTATTGAGGGACTGCAAGGCCAGGACTCTACCCAGTTCTAGGGACTTCTAGAGGGTTAAGCTCCATGGCCTCTTAACACCAAGCAAAGTCAACAGAAATTAATGCAAAAACCAAACCAAACTAAACCAAAACAAAAAAACCCGTCAAAATGATTTCAAAAACTTGCTAAATGCCAGCATTAAAGCACTCTTGTGATTTAAACAGAGCAGAAGTGGGGAAAGAAGACAAGATTGTGTTTGCGCAAAAAACTAAAACTACAATTAGTTCCAAAAAGTTTATACACATATTAAATGTTTTATTCTGTTATCTATCTTGTTATCAAACTTTAAATTCTGCCTTCAATACTCTGCTCCATGTCAACTCTGAATCATCCTTTGATGTGTTTCTCTGATTTTGGTTCACCGTCTTGCTGTCTGCACATCTGGAGGCTTCAGCTGTTAAGAACCTGAGGCTGGTTAGCTTTGAGGCTGCGGAGGGCTCTTCTTGCTGCAGCAGACTTTGCGATCCTATAACTCCGGCCGACACCTTTAAATTTCCCCTTTCCCACCACTTCCACGGTGACTCTGACCTTCCCATCGTAAGTTCTCTCCGCTGGGCTGCAAAAACCAGACAGTTTGAATTAGAAGTCAGAGGTATTTGTTATTATCGCCAGTCAGCACCTCTAGCCCTCTCGGGCTGAGCGTCCCTCCTATAAGCTGACTGTGCATCAGGCTTACTGCACAATCAACACAGGCTCTTTCCTCCTTCATTCAGCTTTGCTTTAGGGGAAAAAAAAAAAGGAAAAGCGTGGTCAATCAGACCAAAACTGGAAACTGGGTCATAGAACATCTGTGCAGACTTTCTCAGAGTCAGTAGTTATGGTTTCTTAAGAACTCTCATTTTCAGTTACGTTAGTTTTTCAGGCACATTTCCTTCTTACCTAAACTTGGCGGTTTCTGGTTCCATCTCAAGCAATTCTCTCACCGGAGAACGGGGCACGTTTGCAGAAAACTTTTCTATAATCAAAATGAAAGATTTTTGTGACCAAAGACCCTATAAGCATTTTAAACAATGTCCCCCCATACTCCAAGGGAAAAGAGCCAGCACTGTACCTATTAGCGGCCGCATCATCGGGTAGTACACCTGCCAGACAACCTCCAGAGACATCCCACTGTCCATATAAATGGCACCAGCGAGAGACTCAAAAATGTCCCCCATGGCCTTGGGGACTTCGATATCTTCTTCTTTCTCCTCATCCTCCTCGGATCTCCTAAGCTATTGAAGAAAAGAAACTTGTCAGAAAAAACGGCTCACTGGTTTTTCTCGGCTGACTTTTGATATTTAACAAGAGTAGCCAGGACCTATGGCATGCCTACTTCATGGCAGTGGGAAACCCCAAACCATCTTATCAAAAAAAAAGAAAGAAAAAAAAGAAAGTAAAGAAAAAAGAGAAAGAAAAGTGACAAGTAAATGATGCCCAACAAAGGAAAAAACACTTCTAAATTAAAACAGAATTTAAGTTTTAACACAAAATTAGAAGTTAATTGTTTTAAAATCATCTGTAACCAAACAACTGCCTTTATTAGAACACCCTTCTCTGAGTGCCCAGCAAGAGCAACAGTGCAGGGAGGAGGGTAGAGACTGCTGCTTTTGGGGCAGAGAAATCCTTTCTGAAGCCCTTTCCCTCCAGGTTCCCTGTCACAAAAACATGAACATACACTCACTATGGTAGCAGAGCTGACACAGCGTATACTTGGATCAGCGGACTAAAACCTTCCCTATGTAAAGGCCACAATGTAACTAACTGCATCTACAAGCCCATGAATCATACTCATACTCACTAAATGTCTTAACAACACCACTTGACTGGCCCGTCAGAAAGATCATCTAAAGAAAGCAGCCATCTCAAGTTGAGTGTACCTCAAGCCATGATGCCAGTTGGTACTCAGAGCTGCACAGCACATCAAATGAAAGGTAAGAGTCAGTGTGCAGCACGCCAGCATCGCATCTCTATGAACATTAAGTCTGGACACGTTAGCAATGTCATATCGCCAAATGGTAATGCTGAGTATATGAGGACCACATAACCAGACAACTTCAATTTTATTTTTTTCTTTTTTTTTTGTTTACTTGTATTTTCTAAGAATAACAGCAAAGCACAAATTATTGTGGAATAAAAGAAAAATGGAAAATTTTAATTTGTACACAAATTATTGAATATATTCAAATACTGGCTTCTCTAAGATGCCCAATACTCATATCCCATGGCTCTGGGATATAAAGAAAATTTCAGACTGGCAGGTTTAATTCTCTCTCTTTACAGCTAAGGAAGCTAAGGCCCAGAAAGATAGAGACTTCTTTAAGAAAAAACAACTCAGTGAGGAAAGCCAGATGCTATGTGTGGCAAGCGTTGCTACTTCTATACATGTTGATACAGACAAAGGGCAGTAAAAGAATGAAGAAAAACTAACAGAGCCAATACGCCTCACTGGCATCAAAACAGAACCTGAATTTTAGTAAAGTCCTTAAACTTAAAGCTTAAGTAACTGTAAAGAATTTAACTAGAAATGTACATGGATGGTTCCTCTCATCACCTCGCTACTGGCTGAGTTCTGGAAGGGACTGCAAACAGAGGCAAAGTGGGTTGCGAGGTTTTCAACCCTAGACTCTCTATGTTCCCACAGAAATCTCAGAAACTCTACTCTTCAATGGTTTGGGGCAATTGCAAAAGATGTAGTAAAACTTAGTCAAAACAGTAAGCTGAGAATAAAGCCCTGGACTAGGATGAAGTTCCTTGGCCACTGGGTACAGAGGGGAATGAGCAGCTGAGCAGTATCCTTGCCTGCAGAGCCAGAGCAGTGTAGCATGCACACATTTGAGCAAGGCAGCACTGATACAGCAGCACGAATATCCCAGTGCCCAAAGCTTACAAACAAGAGGTGCCATTTCAAACAATGTGAAGTGTACATTTGTGAGGCTTACCTGGGAGGCTACCAAATATTCCTGACCCATTTAGAAAAGACAGGAACAGATCATCCTGTGATGTCAGAGAAGCAAAGGCCACTCTGGGGCATGGGAGGAGGTGCACTTCTACAACTTTCTATGCCTGTCGTAGGAGCCTCACTCAAGTGTAACTGAGACCCAGGCTCCTTGCCTGAATGACCACTTGGTCCATGGAGTGGGCAGCCAAGTCTCAAAGGCCTACCTGAGTGAGGCAAGTCATTCTCAGTTCTGCTTGGAGATCACACAGCATCTGGGTACCCTGGCCCTAGCCTGTAACTATCCCTCTGGACAGCCATGCATCAGAGCTCAAACTGCCCAAACTCAAAGTTGGCTGCTTCCCTCAGCACTGAGTTCACAGTTTAAACAGCACTAACCTCAGAGTCCATCCCTTGCATCTCGTTCTTCTCAAGTTGAAACTGTACAAAGTCGTCAATGACATGGAAGAGCTCAGGAGAGACAGCTTTAAAGTACTTGTGGTAGTCATACTTCACAGCCAATGAAGCAAAGATGGTGTTGTTGACCAGGGCAGAGCGCAAGTCAGTCAGGACCCCTGGGGAATGCTGCCGTGGGTCTTCATAAAGGTGCTTGGTTATGAGGTAGTCCAAAATCGCATCTCCCAGGAATTCTAAGCGCTGGTAACAATCTGCGCAGAGATCCAAAGTGCAACGGTGAGCCTGCATGAGCACATGCACATTCTGCATACTCTGTCTACGTGGGAGCAGATGAAAAAATTGCAGTCCCAGACTCCTTTTGAGACTTCTACCAAGAAACATTTTCATTTACCTTCCTCAATGAAATTATTGGACACATACTCGCTAATGCACCCAGAAGTCGAATTTTAACAGCAACTGAGAGCATATTTCTTATATAAAAGTTGGGTCATATAAT
Organism: Ellobius talpinus; assembly: GCA_001685095.1. NCBI lineage: Eukaryota > Metazoa > Chordata > Mammalia > Rodentia > Cricetidae > Ellobius > Ellobius talpinus. Next base: position 13,540 of record LOJH01013008.1, on the reverse strand, counting down.
CTTAAAGTGCTCAAATAATATGCTTGTTTTGGAGGGGAAAAAGATACTTTGTATACATAATCAGTCATAGCACCTTTTTCCTTGGGCACTATATTAGCCAGACAGGCACTGGGCATCACTCCTGAGTCTCTAACATGGTGGCATCTCAGTAAAGTCACACATGGCATAATACCTTCTGGGCATTGCCATCGAGGCAGTGTGTCATCCACACTCTGCAATGTGTGCTAAGTGGTCTAAGTTCTTGGCATTTCAGGGTTATATGGCACATGAAAGAACAACAGGGAAACATGACTCTTCAATTCTAACTAGACATACTAAACCTGACACAAGGGACTCAGAAAGAAGAACTGCGTACTGGAGCAAAACCCCTAAACAAAAAGGGTTGCTTGTCAAATTGAAAAAGCTAACAGTGCTGACCAGCGCCCCGATTTCCTCAGAGCCATTAAAAGAATCCACTGAGCTGAGAAAACTGAGGCTGGAACAGAGTGACCTGTTCCAGAGTACCTACTGGGTGAAGAGCCAAGCTGTGTTGGAATTCAGGCCTCACAATTTCCATCAATGTATTTTCCTCTCCACACAGAAAAGTAGCTTTATTTTAGAACTCCACTTTCAGGGTTTTTTTTTTTTTTGTAAATGGCCTCAACTACAGAGTTTTTACTATCCAAACTATAAGCTTTTTATTTTTGCTTTTATATATTTGATAACCTTATACAAAAGGCAAAATAAAAACTTTATCTGGGTCCACAGCACAATGGGAAATAACGAGTTCTTCCTATAGAATAGTTCTATTTAATCTTCTCATCTTCAGATTTAAAAAGGCTAGAAGAGAGGAGCCTTTTTGTCTAGGAACAACAAAAAGATGTAGAAATAGATCTTGACTATATAAATAAATCAAGAAGTTAAAGCAGTAATGAATAAGCCCAAGAAAGGTACTTAGGTAGGAAAGGATGAGAAACAGCAAAATCCCAGGCTTCAGTTTCTAAGCATGCAGCATGTGAGACCACATGTGTGAGAGGATATAGTGCCCCACTCCAACTGTCACAGTCACCAAGCATTCCTACTCCCCAGAGACGGGAAACATAAAGAGCTCTGCTTTATGTGACTTCCTCCCCCAGCCATGCATACTGAGCGCTAAGGCTGTGCATGCATATATCTTATTTGTGCACGGCCAGAACAATGTACCACACACAAAGTCTCCTTGTTGGGGCTCCTTACCAGTGATAGTGTTGTAGTGGTAGGAGGCATGTGTAAAAGCCTGCAGAAGGTAAGCCTTATTCTTGAATCTGTAGTTGATTTTCTTCTCAAAATTTTCAAACCCAGAAATCAGGTGGTTCAGGGTTTTCTCTGCATCTGGATGGTCAAACATACACCTTGGTGGGATCTTCAGGCAGCCGTACTCCAAGTCTTTCCCTGCAGAGGAGCGTGGGCCGGCTGCAGCGGCAGCACAGCTCCCTGAAAGGCTCTTTTGTTGGCTGCTGAAGTTCTCCCGAGCAGGGTACAGGGCCTTTTCCCGGCTGGTCCTTTTGATGACTGGGAGCACCTTCAGTCCCAGCGAACAGAGGAAAAGCTGAGCAGCCCTTTCGCCACAGCTGGTTAAATAGCAGCCCAGCAGGGCCTCCACACAATCTGCTATGCTTTTGTCAGCAATGCACTGCTCCGTGTGCAAGTCGTAAGAAATGGACTGCTTCCCTGTGTCAACGCCACAGTTTTCTTCTGATGGATTCCAGAAACCTACCTCAAAGTCATCCTCTTCAACGGCTTTGCTAGGATCCAGATAGCACATTGCATCCCAAGAGCTGTAGTCAAAATCCTCAAGGTCAGAGGAAAATGGCATACTGCCTAAGGAGGACTTTCTGGGCATTTTCCATTCATAAGCAGAATCAGAGGTTGTAAAAGGAGAAAGAGAAATTTTCTTCACAAAGGCTCCTGACCCCATTAACATGCTGTCTATAAACTGGATGTGCTCCTGATCATACTCCAGGAAGTCGTCTTCATACTCAGCCTCCTCCTTGGGAGCCCTCCACGTCAGGTCCTCCTCCTCACAGTCCTCACCTAGTTTGCCATTAGCCAGCAAACAGTCTTTTGTCTGAAACGGGGAACAGGAAAGGAGGAGAGACAGAGCTGCTGTTTTTTAAAAAGGTTTTGAAACTCAATAAAAGCAAGGGTTATGGATAATTTCAAATGACAACCACAAATACTAAAAGGCAACTTTAAAAAATCATGACCATTTGTTTTCAATTAACATAAAATAAGTTATTTAATCATATAAACAAAGGCAAACACGCTCTTTGGATGTTCATTTTCTAAGTCATAAAATAACCTTTATCTAGTATAAATCTGTAAGTAAAGAATTCTGAACATGGATAAAGTTAAATTTGTGTCCACCATGCAAAAATGTCAACTGAGTAGCCTAACTCTGCAAGGACAGAGCCCTTGTGTGCCAATCAGGCCTTCCACTTATTCCACTTAGCTGACAGAGTCTGAAAATATAGTAGGTAGCCTTTCAAACCAACAAAATTAAATTCCAGATGTAGAAAGAGTATTATCTTTTCAACTATGAGCATAATAAAAAAACAGACAAAATTATTTTGTAAAACCTTTACCATTAAAAACTGCAGGAGGGTCTTGTAATACTTTTTTTTTCTCTACTTCCACTTCAAATCAAAAAACATTTGCTAAAATATAAAATTAAACTGCTTTGCTTAAAAAATGAATGGGACCACTCAAAGAGGGGATAAATTTGTGAAATTATTTTCTACCCTCTATTCTGAGCTGTGGTTCTAAGGCCAACAGATCATAGCAGACTGACAAAAAAGAAGAAAATTTAGGCTAACATGAAACATAACAATCCCATTTCTGTCAAAAAAAATCTTTGCTAATTCCAATTTCTTTGGCAAAAGCTTATTTGTGAATGACAACCTTAATAATGGGCTACAATTCAGCAGTGATGTAAACTTTTGGCAACGCTAAAAAGATACCCAATTTCTGCTGTATGATAAACATCAACTCACACAGGAAGAGCCACCACCACTTTACTTGGGGGCAAACACGGAACAATAAGCTTCAACTTTGATTGGGACAATTTTCCAGAGTATTCTGACAAAACACTTTCAAACTATTTCCCAAGTGTTTTTAAAAGAGGCATATATTTTATTTTAAACCAGTCTCAAGATATAGAAACTCTGTATTTGCCTGAAAAAATAAAATGACAAGTGAGTCTAGCCCTGTAACCACATACAGTCCACTGCTTTAAAAAATACACCAAAAATCCTTTTGAAAAATAAAGAACAGCAAACAAACTATCAACAGGACTGAAAGGATGGCTCAGAGATTAAGAACACTGGTTACTCTTCCAGAGGACCTGGGTTCAGTTCCCAGTGCCAACATGGCAGTTCATAACTATTTGTAACTCCAGCTGCAGGTGATCAACATCCTCTTCTGGCTTCCACAGTTATCAGCGTCTACTAGATGCATACACATACATGCAGGCAAAACACTCAGCAAGTGGCAAACCTCAGCAAACTACCTGTCAGAACCTTTCTACTTCTCCAAGACAAAATGAGAGGCTTTGACTATTTTTTGCTTCTGTTTTGTTTGTGACAGGATTTCACTATGTAGCCTCGGGTGGCTTGGAACTCACACTGTAGACCAGGCTGGGCTCAAACTCAGAGATCCACCTGCCTCTGCATCCCAAGTGTAAAAAAAGCACATACTACTACATAATTTATTATTTGTATTGTAAGACAAAATGGGCCAAATTTAAATTATTCAGTTTGAGATTTTAGATTGCAAAGTTTCTCCGTAAACTGTTGTGTTTCTGTAACAAGGTGGACTGTCTTTTGTGCCCCTGGCACCATGTACTCTTCATCCTCACAAAGAGGGGGTATACTTCAGATGAAAGCCTGAGCCATATTGTTAGTGTGCACCAAGATCCAACATGCTGAGTCATCAGAAAAGGCCAGGAACTAGAAGTCCATGTTGTAGCATGTAATTCAGGAAAGCCCTGACGTGTCCTTGTTACCTGAAGAGTCAAATACATGGACAGAAAAGGCCTGTTGACGGTTTTGTTTTTTCTTTCAGAAATGAGGTACTTTTTCTAAGGTTCAAAATCGATACATTTTTCTACTAAGGTACATGTGTATATACATAAATATGTATATAAGTGTATGTGTAGGTGTGTTTATTCTAAATTAGTAACAAATGTCATCCTCTGACCTAACTTGAATTAAAATATTCTCTTAATGCTTTTACAGCTAAGTTGCATTTCTGTGATAAGTCAAATCCTACTTGAGTTACAAATACACTCAGCAAATAGGCCTGCATCAGAACAGCCTCCCAGAACATGCTACTACAGATGCTTAGGACTTATTGGGATAAAAATGCCCCAAACAAGACACGGAGATGCTGCTATTTAGAAACCTGTAAAAGAAATGGTGTTATCATTATCAGCCTGAAGTAAAAATGAAGTAACAGGAGTACATTTATCATCAATAAGAAATAAATCTGGCAAGCAGAGTTGCCTGAACAAATGGTAACTTCAAAGAAGTATAAGACAGTTATTTCCCAGTCACAAGCCCAGGGCACAGAGTCCTCCCAGCTGCCCCCTGGTGGCCTTTGGGACAAGACAAAGGAAGCTGCAGCTGCTAAAGAAATGAGTCTCAAGTCTCTGGCAAGACAAATTATTTACAGTACTTCAGCCTTCCCATATGGTGATCTGGTGTCCAGTCTGCAAGAAGAAACAGTGCCAAGCTAGGCCCGCACTGCACAAGCTATTCTGCGCTGAAGTGAACTCTTCCAGACACAGCCTGCAGGTTACAGGTCACTGTGAAGTCACTTCAACAAATACGGAGACACTGTAACATGAGAGTACAGGGAATCTGAGAGGGTTCTGATTTTATTTTTAAGTGGAAACATAACAAAATTTTATCCCTTTGGAAAAGGTAATAGAAATTACACTCCACTAAAATCAACACTATTTCTAAAGTCAGTCAGTCTACCAACATATAAAATACCTACTACATTGCAAAGTGCAGCAGTAGAAAGGAAACAACAAAAACTTCTTCAGTCAACAGAAACAAAAAAGCTCCTTATTGAGTGCTTACCATTTCATCCTTTTCCCATTTATCTGCGTTACTTTTGTCTTGATTTACCACATAACCAGGAGGAAGCCAATTCACAGGAGGATCAAATATCGACACTACCATGCGGCTGGGCAGCCCCTTCTTCTTGCCAAGGCGATACAGGTTACAGTTGCTGACCTTCGGCAAAAAAGTCACAAATGCTTACCCATAAATGGCTTGGCTGGAAAACACGCATACCATTACATTTTATGCTTATGCTCTTTGTAATGTACAACTGGTCACAAAATAAAAGGACTACACAGTGTTACTACCTAATTATAACTTGAAATTTTCAAGAATTGGATATCCTTTATATTTATATATTTATCAAATAAATATTCAATACAAAATAGTCACAAAAATCTAATGTATACAAATTCCCTTCCTTATAAACAAGTCAAAAAAAGTTCAATCTCAAAGTTTTAAAGCCCAGATTGATAATATGAAATGCAAGATGGTAAGTGCAATTGAGAGCAGAAGATGTCAACACATTATAACTCAAGATGTCATGCTATTTTTAATGAGTAAAGGGAAGGATATCATGTTATAACATGAGAACTGTCACTGTACAAAACAACTTTATATCTCTGGAATCTAAGCACCAGCACAACTCCAAACCAAACATTCTCAAATATTGTTCTTTTGTTATGGGTAGCATTTCAAGACACTAGAGTAAAAGGCACTAAAGAACATTTGTTGTACAGTACGTCATTAAGGCAGCTTTATTATCCTTCCTCGAGTCCACTTGCTTTTTCTAATGGCTCTACCACATCCCTAATTTACTTAAAACATTTTTGTCTAGTTTTCACTTGGAGACTAAGGTCATTCAATCTCATTTCCAGTCTCTAAAAACACATTGGAACACTCTAAGAGCCCTATCCATATAACTCAAGTACTACTTAGCCAGCACGTACCCATGATTAGCACTGGCTAGACAGTCTTGTAGAAAGCAGGCAAAGCAACAGAAAAGCAGTCCTTGAAATGCATACAGACTGGCACACAGCTCTACCAGGGAACATCACTGCCAAAGCACTTACCAGCTGTCTATAAAGGAGCCAACAGACATAAATGCTGGTTTTCTTTTCCATGCTATACAAGAGCATCCCAAGAGGAGGAGGGCAATAAGGGCCCAGAGAGGGAAAACATTCCAAGTCAGAAAAAATGCTCAGTGGATGGAAAAGATATAACTAAGGACCTGATGTGAGGCAAAATTCAAGACAGAAGCAGCAGGTGGCAATGATCACAGGAAGCTTGAGCAAGGACACAGGCTGTGCAGTGAACATGAGGCTTGTCTCAAGAATGGCGAGCAAGAGCCTGGTCAGGTTCTGTCTGCGAGAGCATCCTGAACACCTTAACACCACGCAGAGGAAACAATAATTACTTCTGCAAGAAATTAGGTCAAAGGGCTCTGAACAGATGAATGGATAAAGTTTTAAAAGGTTAAAGTAGTTTCTTTCTTGCTTAATAGGGTCTAGTATTCTTACTTCAAATGCCTTCATAACTGTGATCTTCTTCCTGTAAACAGCCCTGAGAGCTTCAGGACTGAATTCTAGTTTCTAAGCATTCTTCCAGTCCCTATACCATAAGGACTAATGCCTAAGTCTGCCTGATGCCTCACTCTGTCTTTCTCACAACACCTGCCAATGCCACGATCTACTATCTGCAAGTTGTCACAGTTGCCAGGGCATTGCATTCATGGTCTGTGTTAAGCTCACTGGGAAGGCAGCCAGCAAGTATGTGCCCCTAGTCTCAGAAATACTCCTAAATATCTGGGACTAGTGAATAACCTCACACAAGCTAATGCCACAATATGGACATCAGTTTCTTCATCTGCAAAATGGTGGCACATCTAACTGCAACTGCAGAGATTAAGTATTGCTTGTAAGATATCCAAATGTCTGGTGCTCAGAGCAAGCTGCCATAACTGTGACAGGCAAGGAGGTCCATTGCTATACTGTTAGTTAAGTCCCAGGTCTGCTCCCTACTGCAATGTGCTCTTGGACAAATTAGCCTCTCCAGCCTCACTGTCCTTGCCTATCAAAAGGGGATAATAAAAATATGCAGTTCCCAACCAAGAGGTGGTGGTGCACACCTTTAATTCCAGCACTTGGGAGGCAGAGGCAGGCAGATCTCTGTGAGTTCAAGGCTAGCCTGGTCTTCAGAGCAAGTTCCAGGACAGGCTCCAAAGCTACAGAGAAAGTACCCAAAGCCCTTGGGTTCTGCCCGCTTTGTAAATTGTCAGAGTTCTGCTTTATATTTTATGACCATTGAAAGATTTTAGCTTACTTACTATTTTTTACACTAAGCTTATGAACTAAGGCTGAAAATCTATCTCAATGGGTAAAGTGCAAGCATGAACACCTGAGTTAAATCCCTGGCACCAACATACAAATCAAGCAGAGTAAGTGCTATCTTACCCCAGTGCGGGTGCAGGTGGGGGCAACCACACAAGGTGGGCAGAACCCAAGGGCTTGTTGGCTAATTTAGCTGAATCACTGAGCTCCAAGCTCTGTGAGAGACCCTGCCTCAAAAAATAAGGTGCTCACTTATTGACACCCGAGATAGACCTGCAGCCTGGACAGATACACACATAGGTGAGCATACTTGTATGCTTATGCACACATGTACACACAGGAAAATAAAAAAAACTTACTCTTTCTCAGGATTGTGGAAAAACTGCTCAAGACTAGGGGGTCCCCCTGTCTATACTGGCTAAAGCCTAATGTTCTTCCCTTGCCTGGCTACCTGAAATTTGGAAGAAATGCAACTCCTGGAATGACTTTACATTACTCACATGCACACACCTGTTTACCAAAGCACTCTCATAACAAAAGGCTTCAGTTGAAGCTGAAGCACAAGCCCCTGAACAGTAACTCTGCCTATTTCTACCTCCCCCACCCCCAAAAAGGATCTAAGAGTTCTACCCATTTGCACAGAGGTTTATTTAACCTGAACTTCTATCAACTGAGAAGGTTATCAGCCAGCCCCACAGCCTGGGTGTATACAGCCATCATGCCACTTACTGGGCAATGCCCCATGGGTGTGGTTGGCCCTAATATACTAGAGCAAGCAGCAGCTGCACTGACTCATGGAGAAATCTCCACGGGTAACTTGCCCCATTTTCAGGCACACTGAAGAAGCAACAGCTTAGAGTAAGAACTGTCCCTTACCTTTTTGCTTCTCATATATGAAAGGCGGCCCTCATGAGCATCAGGGTAAGTGCAAAAGAGATATGTGGTGATAGCATGCTTTAAAAAAGAGTCGCCAAGCATCTCAAGCCGCTCCAGGTTAAACCCATCGCTAGCATTTGACAGTGTCAAAGCCTGAAGAATCAGTCCAGGATTGGGACCAAGAGTCCTTGAGGAGTACCCAACAGAAGGGCTCTGCTCAGAGTCCATCCTGTCCTTGAATGCTTTAACAGCATTCATCATGGCAGGCATCGTGGACACCGCGGGGCTTCCATCTGAGGTAGATGTGTTAGCATTTCCATCAAGGTATTTATTACTCAGTAGAGTACATTCATTGCTGGGCTTGGGCTGGTTCTCATAATTGTATAAATTCTGAATGGGATATGAGGTAGTTGGTTGTACAGGTATTTCCTGCTTGAAGTAATTCAGCTGATTTCCTTGGCAAAAGTCTCTGTTAACTAAATCATAACTGCCATTGGCAAGATTTTTGTTGTAAGTAAGACCATTAATTGCTGTAAGATCCGTTGAAACTTCAATATGGAGCTTTCCAGGTGACTCAGCAGGTAGCCTTCTGCAGTTCACAGACATTTGGTCATGGTTTTCTAAGGAGGTTCTTGTAGCACCTTGATGTGCAGCATTTTCAGGGACTGTAATTGTGCTGTGCTTACAGTAATTATCATTTTCAGCCAACGAGGAGTTACAGGTTGAGATGAAAGACTTGCTATCAATAGATTTTTTCCACCCAAAGTCTAAGTTAGGGTATCTGCAAAGACATTTTTATAACTATCTATTGATTCTTCAGAAGGGTAAGTTCAGAACAGCAGCATTTTGGATTAAAAACAAAGCAACTCTTAAAGTCCTCCTACTTAAGAACAATAACACATTTTCAAGCTTAAATGAACATAACTAGGGATTATACACATACTCAACTATAATGCAGAACAGTGTGCTCTTTGACCTCTGCTTATGCACCCACAGTAGACTGAGAGAATCCAAGATGGAGGTTCCTGCAGAACCTGGAACCACAGACTTTGTGAGTAGAACGAACCTCAAGCTTTCTGCTTAACCAAGTGAGCAGCTTCAAGCAACTTACAAATTCTATCTGGGCCTCAACTTTTGCACTTGGAAATGTGGCCAATACATCCTACTCAGGACAGGCCACAGAATACAATGAATTGGTTACGCTGTTTAAACTAGTGTCTCATACTGAACTCAACTATTTTATAATGTGACTATTATGTTTAAGTTCTTTCAATCCCAAAATTAATTTGAGTGATTAAGTCAAAAATTTCTTTAGTATACAGAACTTTACTAATAGGGAAGAAATGATAAAGAGAAGAACAAATGAAGGCTGCTGCTTTCTTATATATAACTCATTTTTGAGAAGACTACTTTCACCCTCATTTCAACATCACCACAAAAGAAGAAATGTTTGCTGTCTCAGGAGCTTGCCTTTCTCTAACTTGACAAGAACAAAAGGTTCAGTGACCCAGGAGACAAACAACATAGTTAATTTTCATGTTTTAAGTGTCCACATTTACTTTTCATCTTTTACTAAAAGATGAAAAAGAAAAATACAATTTTAACTCAATTCTATTTTGTTGCAAATTAAATTTCTGGCCAGTAACACAGACATACCTAAAATCTGCAGGAAGTGATCTTACTCCCACGCCAGCATCGCTGGCTGTCTGAGCTCTTAGCTCCTCTGCAGTCAAAAGGCAGTGAAGGCGATAAAGAATGCTGGGGAGACAAACCGCTTTTCTCCACAGTGATGCTGGAATTGGATGTATAGCACAGAGTTCTGGAACCAGTATCTTAAGAGTAAAGAAAAACACAGGCTGATAAATATAAAGCACACACAAATAATAAAAGATCAATTTCACTAAGGGATAATGATGAGAATCATAAATGTTATTGATATCGAACTTTTAAAAATAATCCTTTAACCCTAAATGGATTTATGAGGGTGACTCCATGATGCATCAATGGACCACATTTAACAGCAAAACTCAATCCTTACCAACAAAGACATTCAAAATAAATTCAGTACCCATGATGACCTCCCAGAAATTCACAAGTCATTGTTATCTTGGTAATATATTATTGAGACGTTAAAAAAGTTATGTCATGTTTGAGCACATTGTATTTATGTGTGTATATGTACATATATGTATATATACATATATATGTTTGCAACAACAACAAATGAAAAAAGAGGACATGAATTTGAAAGAGTAAGGAGGGGCATAAGGGAATGTTTAAAGGGAAAAAAGAAGTGGTAAATGATGCAATTATAATTACAAAAAATAAAAGAACCATTTTAGAGAACATTAGGTCGTGCTAGTAGCAACTCATTTACCTGTTTGTTCTGCAGACTTTCCCATTTGGCTTTCCTCTTTTCAGCACTGCTTAGAGGAAGTGCTTTCCCCTTTTGATTCAAATGCCGAGGTGTCAAAAGGTTAAGTCTATAAAAATTTCAGAGCAATTTTATCAAACAAGCAAACAACAGTACACCCTCACAGTGGCTGGACTCCAGCTCTGGTATGCCTATAAGCTGCCTAAGGAGTTCAGTCAGCACAGTCCTCTACTACCAGGGCAAGTTTTTGTGCAAAGGATCTCTTGATTTCAAAGTCCATGGGTTGGCAGAGGCACCCTGACCCCTAGAAAGCAACCGCATACACAACCTAATGTCATTTCTGCAGCTCTTACCTGGAAGATGTGTGGTCAACATCCAGCAGTGGCTGGTTGAGATTGGTCAGGTCAAGGTTATACTTTGTTTTATAATATTCTGCAAAAGTTTCATATTCAGGGGAAGGAAATTTACTGAGTGGAGTAAGATCAGTGTACACATCAGCTACATAAAATCGATGAGGCTGATCAAAATTGCGGTATCTAAAAATAAAGAAAATCAAGTTGTCTTTTTGTGTAAATCAACTATCCTCAAAGCACAAATGGATTAATGTGGAAACATATATCACCATTAAGAATTCAAATGGCTAAATATAAATAACATTAGTGAAAATTAAAATACCAAAAATATATTTCAAGAGGTTGAGAATAAAAATTTTATTTCTATTAAGTAAATAAAACAGGTTTTTCACTTTCCCCATTTGTTCTTCTAAATTTCTTTCCTTTGACAATATGAAAAGCTAATGGCTCCTTCAAGTATGTTTCAACAATCAAAAGAGAAAACTTAGCAACACTCTACAGAGTAAATCCTTTGTAAACACAAGGCATCCAATATACAAGATGTATTATATTACCTATGATAGTGATAGTCCAGTGAAATCTTTAAAATGTGACTTTCAGATGGGGGGAATAAAGTGAAGGCAGAGTTCATGAATATTCATGAATGTAAGTCAGAGTCAATCAACCAGCACTCCAATTCTTTGTAAAGTATCTGGATTTAATTTATTGCCTCAAGACTTCCATTCCCTATAATTTTGCAAAGTAAGAATGAGTGCTCTTCCCACCCTCGAGAGGCTTACTAACAATAATCCTCTCGGAAAGCCTGAGGCACAAGCATTGTTCACAATGAACTTCTCTCATAAGACTTTGGAATTAAAGGAATAAAGATTATCTTTAAAAGGCTATCAATATTATTTACATAAGAAATAATACTTTTCACAAAGTAAATCCTTTCACATGCAAACTTTGAGTTTTTGCTTGAATGAAGTGAACTGGAGAGATGTCACTGCTCACATCCACAGCACATGAACAAGCAAACCCTTTTGCAGCAAGTACTGCTATTTTCCTTTTGAAACACCTACCTTGGAATGATAACTGCGTCTTGGTAATCTTCTAACTTAAAAACAAACGGTGTTTCTTTTGAGTACTTGGTGCTGGGAATGCCTATACGAGCTTCAGACTTCTCAATATCCTCCATGAATGTAAAGTCAATGTCCAGAGTGCTAGAGCCATTAACTTAAAAGAAGAAAAAGACTCTTTAGCATGGTAAATATAACACAGACAAGAGTCCTATGTAAGGTAAACTATCATGAGTCTCAAGCTATCCATGTAAATAATATCCACAGGATACACAATAAGTCAGTTACCAGCAAAACTCTCACTATTCAGCTACAATGAACCAACACAGAAAAGTGGGTTCCTTCTTACCAACATTAAGAGGTAGAACACAGTATGCTGACTCAGCGCCTGTAGGTTTAAACTCTAGGGCGGGTTTTTCCAGGCGAAGAATATGTGAGAATATATACTGGTGGAGTCTTGTAATCAGCTCAAGCATTTGTTGAGACAATGTGAAACCAGACTTCTTCAGCTCAATGGATATGGTGACCTCTCCAGAGCGAGTATACACAGGAAAGTGAGGAATCTTAGCAAAAAGAAAAGCAAAGCATCCTTTAGTCAAGAGGTTTACTGCATTAGTTTACTCAATCTCTGAGTACTAAGTGGCACTTTCAACAACATGGTGAAGGGTCTACCTGAGGTATGGGTTTGGCAGTCAGGATTCCAAAGCATCTTGTGGTATCCTCTGGGGGGTAGAGCTTCCGTCGCCTGAAGTTGAGTTCATCAGGGAGGGGGGTAGTTAAGACCATCCCTATCACATACAGGTAACAAGGCTGATCAGGTTTGGGGTAACTCTCTCTCAAGCACTCTGGAATCTAGAATTGGAAAGAATTAAGCATCAAGTTCAAGTACAAATAGCCTTTGTTCTACATGTTGGCAAGAAATTTATTTCTGGCTTAGGATTTTAAAAAAGCTCAGAAGGTACTCTGATGTGAGATTCCCCTCTGTATGCCATGAATATGTTTTATTACCATTGGTTAATAAAGAAGCTGCTTTGGTCTATTATGGCAGGGCAGAATATAATTAGGCGGGATATCCAAACAGAGATAGAGGGAGAATCTTTCAGAAGGCTAAGTCAGGCAGACACCATGTAGCTGCCAAAGGAGGAAGATGCCAGAACCTTACAGGAAAGCCACAGCCTTGTGGCAATACACAGATTAATAAAAATGGGTTAATTTAAGATATAAGAGTTAGTTAATAAGAAGCCTGAGCCAATAGGCCAAAGAGTATGTAATTAATATTAAGCCTCAGAATGGTTATTTCCTAAGTGGAAACAGGTGGACAGAGAAATCCTGGTCAAGGGTGACCAGTGGGCTGGAGAATATTTGTAGTTACGGTACTCAGTGTTATTATTTCTGGGAGGGGGCTGGAGAAATGGCTCAGAGGTTAAGAGCACTAGCTGCTCTTCCAGAGGACCTGAGTTCAATT
>LOJH01013007.1:8248-19526 GCA_001685095.1 Ellobius talpinus | reverse complement strand
GTCATGAGCGTTTTGCAAGAGCAGTATGCACTCTTAACCACTGAGTATCTTTCCAGCTGCCCCTCCCCTCTTCTTTTTATTTGAGACAAAGTCTCACCTAGCCCAAACTGGTCTTGAATGGTCTATATAGTCAAGGCTGGACTTAAATTTCTGACCCTCTTGTCTCTACCTCCCTAGTTCTAGGATCACTGGAACACACAACCATGCCCAGTTTTATGTGATGCTGAAGGATCAAACGGGAAGTTTCCTGCATGCTAAGCAAGTACTCTACCAACTGAGCTACATCCTCAGGCTGACCCACTCTGTATTTAGATTATGGCATTTAGCTACTGTAATTCAACTCTGAAGCCAAAGCTATGCTCCTGTACTTCTCTGCCTTTGCCACTTGGGTTCACAACTATGACTTGATGTGATTGGAAAGTCTTCCAAATAAATTCAAGAAAGCTAGTGTTTTGGGAGTTGGGCCTGCTGCGCCAAGTCAAAGGATTATAGTCAACTTGCATTACTTCTTTCAGTACAGAATTCTGGGAAGGCCATCCACAGAAGAACCGAAAAATGTGCAGACCACCAAAGCATCCAAGATTACTTTGTGTGAACTCAGACAGCTGAAGAGACTGTGAAATTGACATGTTGGCTTGAGCTTGGAGTCAAGAACCACGTGGCCATTGCAGACAGGAATGGTTTGGTCTTTAGTCACAATTTAAATTAAACCTTTGGGAAAATAGATTTATTTTATTTTGTATGCATGAGTATTTTTCCTGCATGAATGTCTGTGTACTGTGTGCCTGCCTGGTGCCTGGAAAGGCCAAATCCCCTGGAACTGTAGTCATAGGTGGTTGTCAGCTATCATATGGGTGCTGAGAACTGAGCCCAGGTTCTGTGCAAAGAGCAGCAATGCTCCTAACAGATGAGCAACCTCTGGAGCCGCTCCAGTTAGACTCTCAAAGAAGACAAGATTCTCTGAGATCTCTTTTGCATATGAGACTTTAGGCTCAGCTCACCCTAACATTTTCCTTTATGAACCACATTGGATATGGAAATTATGTTGTCTGATTTTTAAATTTGAAAGGTATTCAAGGACAGATGTCCACAGAACAAGAATTTTCCAGTGGCCCTTCTGAAATTGGTGTCTCCTGAGTCTACTATAAGGAAATGTTTTTCTGAAGCCTGTCACGGTGTGAACAAATATCCTACAACATTTTTCTGAGAGATTGTGTGTGTGTGCGTGTGTGCGTGAGTGTGTGTGTGTGCGTATGTGTGTGTGTTGGATATGAAGATCTGTATACCTCACAGATCAGATCTTGTGCCCAGGCTATCACACAAGTGACCTCAAGGGGGAAGAAAGTTTTCTGTTCTTTTTAACTTCAGGTGAAGGTATATAGCTTCAATACTACAAAGAGAGGACCAGTTAACTTTGCAACCTGGTGATAATGTCTGAAAGTTGTCGAGCTGACTGAGATGGAGTGCCTAACCTCATTACTATAATCATATTTTGTGAACTATCTATCAACAAGTTAGGAATATAGGCAGTCACCTACAGGCTTCCAGTGATTTTTAGTTGAGATTTTCTAGGGATGGCGATGTAGCTAATAAGTTGGCAGAGTGCTTTTGCCTAGAATTCACAAAGCCCAGAGTTTGATCTTCAACACCATACAAAGTGGGCATAGCAGAGTACATCTGTGAGTCCAGCACTTAGGAGGACCAGAAGTTCAAAATCATCTTCAGCTGCATAGGGGACTTGAAAGTCAAGCTGAGATCCATGAGACTCTGATTCCCACCAAACGACACAACAACAAAAGAAAGATTTTTCCATATTAAAGCTATCATACATCATGCTTGTTTGAAATAGGGTTTGCTAAGTAGTACAGGTTGGCTTCCAGATTTAGCCTTCCTGAGAGTTACCATCATGCCCATCTAAAATGCTTTTACACGTCTGCATAGAATTTCTTAGAGGTGTTTATTCACAAAAATGAACCTCTTAATGATTTAAAATGAATGACTTCTAGTCGGATAGATCTTTTCAGCATTTAGTACTCAACTATCTCTAAATCTCCAGCTCAATCTGCTTAGACTCCAAAGAACTGGGATTCAAATACTCACCTGTACATATTAGTGTGTCACCAAAAGGGATTAAGACACCGTCATGATCCTTAGCTGTTAGTATTCACCATGGCGATTACCTAGATAACTCGAAAACATCATAAAAATCAAAAGGTTACAGTTTGGTCTCCCAGCATCAAAGTTATAACGTTTTGCAAATTAGCCTTGCTCAAAATTAGCACAATCCATGCATCACGCTAATTATAAGCAATTATTACTCATTCGGAAGACTTTCCTGAGTAGTGCACAGATGTACATCAGGGTTTTCTTCTTACTATAGTCTCAGCATTTTCCTGTTTCTAAAAATAATGTGGACTCGAGAAAAATGGTGATGGTTTACCCATTCTCTGCATGATTCCTTAGAGCAAAGCTCACATGGTGTAAGATTTAGAATACTTCGGGTATACCTATAAAATATCACTGCCATTGGTCCTTTCTTCTTCAGTCAGCCTCTGAGTAGAAGCTCATCCCAACTGATATATAGCTTTAGTTTTTCTTTTCTTTTTCACAGCGTCTTGCTGCTTAGCCCAGACTGACTTTCAACTTTATGATCCTCCTGCCTTAGCACTCCCCCCCACACAAGTTTTGGCTCTGCAAGAGTGTGCTCCCATACCTGGCTCTTTCCCTTTCCTCACAGGACCATACTAAACATATGATCATATGTTTTGTAACCTCATATCATATTGTGAGCATTCGTGCATATTATTACGAGCAATATGTTCCTTAATTAATGGTGGCTCAGTATTCTGTGGTCTCGGCAGTATTTTAACCAGTTGCTTCCCGATGGTGACATTTAGTTCAGATTCCCCTTTTACTGGGATAAACACTCTTGTGATGGCTAGTTTTCAGTGTCAACTTAACATATTCTAGAATCTTCTGCAAAGAGTCTCAGTGATAGATTGTCTAGATCACGTTAGCCTGTGAGCATGCGCACTCATGCAAATTTCTTGAAATAACTTAACTGACTCACTTGGAGTCTGTTTTTAAATCTTGGGATTTGTTGCTGAATTGCTCATCCTCATGTCATTCCAGCTTGTATTTTCTTATTTTTAAACTCTACATTTTAATATGACTTTTTAAAATCTATTGTCATAGTTATGGCCTAAGCCATTGCTATTTAGTACTTTGCCCCTTATTATGGAGTAATTAAATGAGCCTTTAGTATTTTATCAATAAAGAGATGACTCAAACACACTAGAAAGGATCGTCAATTTTGAAATCCGAAGATTAGGCAAGGAGTTCTCTCTAAACACCTAATTGTCTAGTAAAAGAATATATGAATGAGTGAATAAAAAAGAAATATCTCTAGAGTAAGAGTTATAACTAAACCTGGATAAGGTTGGTGGCTCATGTCTGCAATTTCAGCAAGCAAAAACCAAAGCAAGGCTTTTAGAGAGGATAGATGCATTTTATTGTTTATTCCCACTTTCCTTGGAGACAGGGTCTCATTATTTAGCCCTGGCTAGCCTGGAACTTACTACATAGACTAGGCTGACCTTGAACTCAGATATTTGCATCCATAGATGGGCTGAGTTATCCAGGGAAAGGGTGAAGAGGTCAGTTTGCCTGAACTGAGAGAGCAATGTCAGACCAACTACGTTGAACCATGTTCTTGGGCCCATAAATAGTTTCAGGATGAAATGGATGATTTATTGATATCAGAATGGCCAGACTAGTCACTTTGGTTATCTCCTTGGTTATGTGGTATTTGTTCTGGAGATTTCACACATTACTGTCAAATAGTTCGTGCATTCTCCAAGCAGACTGGGTCTGGCTCAGACTCTGGCCTTGATTGCTTTTATTTCACGAATAATTCCAAGAACATAGATTATCTGATTAGTCAGGCCTGGAAGAAGGGGAAGTGGCTGATTAGAAGCAGTTTGCAAGAACAAGGGAAAACGCAGATCCTGGCGCCAGACAGAGGCCTGTGAAGGCAGAATGCTGAACTCGGGAAATTTTGCCTTTGTAGAACTCACCGTTCCACGATGATAACACATACGTGAGGTGAGAAAATAAAGTTATAAAAATTGAGCCAGCCTTCCTGGCACATGCCTATAATCTTTGCACTTGGGAGATGTAGGCAGGAGGATTAGGAATTCAGTTCTATCTTTAAGAAAGAATACAAAACTAAGAAACAAGCTAGATATAGAAACAGAATATGTCCAACTTCGAAACCTTACCTAAAGAGGATTTCAGTGTTTAGAAACTCACAAGTGCTGGGGATGATTATACTGCTGTTTAGTTTGGAATGGGGAAGTGGAGGATAATAACAGGCAAAGGGGCTTTCCAGAGGTCATGGTTTTGAGTCAGTCAATGACCCAGGGGTTGGAACTCAATTGTGAACGAGTCTTTATAAAATTACAAATTTTGTTTGTAAAGGGAAAGCAACAACCCAAAAAATCAACATTCAGCTTCTCTTCTATTTGATTGACCTAGATTTTTTTTGGCTTTGGCTGATTACCAAAGCATTAGTAAAATGCTTCCCCTTTAGTGTAGACATTTAAGCTGGAAATGCAATAGTCCAGCAATTATAATCAATGTTCACTATGCAAGCATAAATGATAGCTCAGATGGTTTTCTGCATACATGAAAAAAATAAAACCATATTTTGGCATAGTTTGATAAATATCACCTAATTTTAGCCCACCAGAAGGTAAAAAAGGTAAAACACAAATTCTAAAATAAAATTCAATACTATCGTGCCTAATTGTATTTGAGGTTATGAGTCATTGAGATGCTCAGGGCGTAATAAAAGTGCTTGCTGCCCAAGTCTGATCATCTGAATCCCAGCTCTGAAGCCCACTGTGGAAGGAAAGAAATGTCATCCTCTGACTTCCCCACTCCCACAGACATATCATGCACATACAATAATTAAAATTAAAAATGCATATTTGTGTTATGTTAAGAGAAAAAAATGTTAAATTTGGAAAATGAAATGTTTAAGGCAATAACTGTGTTGATGTAAGTCACCTATGTGCATAATGTCCTAGCAGGACAAAATGTGGTAAGTAAGGGTAGGAAAATTGCGAGAAATAATCAAGTAGGGGAATCTAAATCTTAAATCTCAGTGGAGTCTGGTGACTCACACCTGGTGATCTTCATGCCTGGGAGGCTACTGCTAGTTCAAGGTCAGTCTGGGTTACAGAGCAAGACTAAGTCTCAGACAAATAAACAAACAAAAACAGCCACGTGTAGGAGTATATCTCAATTGATGGAATGCTTGATGGTCAGGAACAAAGTCATGGGTTCAATCCCTAGCACTATGTAAATTGGCTGTGGTAATTAATGCCCGTCTGTGACTAGGAAGGGGCTGCAGGAGGATCAAAAGTCAAGGTCATCCTCAGTTACAAATTTGAAGCCAGCCTTAGTCGGTGAGAACCTATCTCAGATAACGAAAGAAACTTAAATTGCAAAGAGGAATTTATGAAATTCATCTCCTGGTGCAAAAGCCAGTTCCCATGAACTCTAAAGAGACCTGAAGCCCTGTCGGCCTTTGAGTTCTTCCATTTTCCAAGGGAGGACTCACTAGGGCAAGACTCAGTCTTCCCTGTATGTTCTTAGTTTCTCCATGTACACGGTAGGGCCATTATTGTTCACCATAGCACAGTAACCCTAAAGAGAGAGTAATCTTCAAATTCTAAGTAGGGTTTGTGGAGAAGCAAAGGCATGAGAACAGAGGACTTAGAAGGTAGATCCCAAAGAAACGTCCAGTTTTATGGTGCTGTTCTTATGAGGGTGGAATGAAATCAGGAAGTCAGTGACTCCACCATCACTATTTATATTTTTTCTATTGAACCAAGATCAGAATTAAGTCTCAGTTGTGGAAACTCCTTCTAGGCAGGAAGCATATGTTAGTCATCTTGCTGTCCCTCTGTCCTTGCATAGTGCCAAGAACATAGCAGATGTTTGCTTGTATCATAAATAAGTTGTTAAGGAAAGTCAGAAAATGAGGGTATCTGGTAATCAGACTCCATGCCAACCCTCCCTACATTAAGTCTCAGCTCTGTAAACATTCTGGACAAATACATCCATCGGTTCAGAACATTCTGGACTCCTGGAGGTATTTGTTTCAGTGATACGTTGTGGGGAGCAGAGGAAGCCCTGAGTGAAATGTGTAAGGAGTGGATGAAGCCCTGAGTGAGTGTGTATTGATGACCCAAGCAGAGCCATGGTAAGGACTCCATCACATCCGAGTCATGCAAATGGCAAAGTACCCTCCCCGCCCCGCCCAGGTCAGACTCAGGGAATTGGCAAAGCCTTCTTCTCAGTGAAATGAAATGTTTAAGCTTTTTCGATGAGAGTTTTGTTTGTCTAGTCAAGTCCACACAAATATGACTGGATTATCTGGGTCTCCGGCTCCTCAAGCTGCGAACGTCACCATTACTGTAGCCGTCAAAGGGCCCTATGAGGAGAGTAGCGCAGTGCCTGATGGACAGTAGTGGCTCTGTGAGTGCTTGTCAGATGGACAATTTGTTGGATTGTTGGAAGTGTTCAGCTCCGCTTGTTAAACACAGAGTGTGCACCAGAGAGCATCTAAAGCCATTTATCTGAGGAACCCTCACAATGATATTCTCAATGTCACTCCATCAGCTTCCGGGTGAAGGAATGGGTGCAGACATACTTAACCAAAACCAAAATTACAAAGCTAGTGTGTGAAGGTGCTGGGCTTGAATGTAGGGGAAATAATCATTGCAGGGACTCTTCAAATTGTGGTCTCAAATCTCCTTCAGGATTTTAGGATTGAGCTCCTCAAAGACACTTGCTTTGTTTTTTTTTATTTGCTTGTTTGTTCATTTTTGTTTTGAGACAGGGTCTTAGTTTATAGCCCTGCCTAATCTAGCCTCAAACTTGTAGTGATCTTTTTATCTCTACATTTTGAATGCTGGGATCATAGTTGTACACCAACATACCCTACTAAGGAATCTTTCTTAATACATAAAGGAGCTAAAGCCAAATTTATAGGAAAAGCAATTAATACAGGGCCATTTACATACACTTGCTAATTTAAGTATGTTGATATAAAAAGTAAGGCGGTTGCATGTCAATATGTTCCAGTTTTTAATTTTCTTATCATTTGTTTATTTTATATGTGCATAAACATGCTACAGCACACTTGTGGGCATCAGAGGACAACTTGCCAGAGTCAGTTCTCTCGTTCAACCATGTGGAATTCAGGGACTAAACTCAGGTCATGAAGCTTGGTGGCAAGTACCTTTACCTGCTGAACCATCTCTATGATCCTTAATGTGCCATGATCTTTAATAATAATTTCTAATACTAATTAATAAAAACAGGGCTGGGGATATAGTTCAGTTGGTAGAGTGTTTATCTATCATGTGTAAGGCCCTTGATTAGATCACCAGCACCACAGAAACCAGGTCTTACCTGCCACATCAGCATTTGGGACGTGGAGGAAGAAGAGTCAGAAGTTCAAGGTCATCCTTCACTACCAAGAGAACTTAAGTCCAGCTTAAGACTATATGAAATCTCTCTAAATAATAATAATACATAATAATAACAATAATAATAGTAATGGATAAACTATATTTTTGAAGACTATAATATTATTGGTGGCAATGTTATTCACATGGTTGTCAGTCTCTTTAATATTTGGTGAATGATCTTTGGATTCCCCTATCAGTTCTGTGCTGAGTCCTGCACTATATGTCCTGTACTCCCTGAGGAACTGCACTGGATGTTAGTAAGAGAGCTGGAGTGAAGAAGGCATGAAATCTTGGCTTTCAGAGATCCTTAAGGGTCTGTCTGTCTTTGAGTGTGGCTTTCCACACATAACCTCTTCTCTGCATGGCCCCTGGGGCATGATGGGGGCCAGAGGATGCTACTTCCTTCCAAGAGACTTTTATGTTACAGAAGTGACCCATGAATCCTCTCTGACCTGGTGCATAGCCTATGATGGGTTTGTAGTCAAATGAGATCAACTTATGAGATCAACTGGCCCCACAACTTCTGGCCCCTATGCTTCTGTTCTTTAACAGGCTCTTTGACTGATGGGTTGTTCCTGCAGCACCACAGAAAAACAGGCTAGATGCCACACCACCCTCTTGGATATTACTGGACTATGACGCAGGAGTCTCTACCCCAGGTCATATGTTCCCCAAGAACATGGGCTTAGAATTTTGTCCTCCTCCTAAGAGGCAGGTGGTGAAAGTGGCTAGAGGAAGGTTCCTGGAAGATGCATGGTGGTCCGTGGACAAGAAGTCATGAGAATGAAAGGTCTTCATTTCATCTCAACCTCTGCAAACGGCAGAACAGCTAGGCTGTAAGTGATCTTGAGACCTGAGGCAGAGCAAGTAATTATAGGTCCTAGTCTTTAAGGTGAGATGAGAATGGCTGTCATGAGCTATGACCAAGAGCTCTCATCTTTTAGGAGCCCCCTGTTCCCAGGGTGACTTCTAGATGGATTGATAGGAGTGAGGTCCCAAGTAGAAGAAAAGAAAGCCCATGGCCACAGAAAAGGTACATTGATTTATGCTTGAGGATGTTACAGTTGTCACTCAAATGTAAGAGAAAGCAGCCACATGTGAAGCTAAGTGATGACCAAGCTGAATGCTTAAGGAGGCAGGGGCTCATTTCTCACAGACAGCAAGAAACACCTTCTCCTTGTTCATCACCTTCTGCTTTATCTAGTTGTTCTTTTAGAGGCCAAGCCAAAACTAGTGTCTTGGGGGACATGGCAGATCTCCAGTTTTTCCTGACATCTCTCTCTTCATCTGTTTGTTCTCACCATTCAAGTGGGTACCATTGAATAAATTGCGAGTGCAAACATCTCACAGTTTAAAAGTTATTGTTTTCTAGATATGATGGTACTCACCTGCAATTCCATCACTCAGGAAGCTGAGTCAGGGGGAGGGCTGCTGTGAGTTTGAGGTCAGCCTGGGATATTTCTAGAGATTCAGGTCAGCCAGGGCTACTGACCAAAAAAACAATTAGAGCAATTATCATTTAAATGATATTCAGAAAATTTGAAAGTACAGGACAAAGGGCTTGGATTGAGCTCAGATGGTAGCTTGCTTGCCTAACATGCACAAAATCCTGATTCCATCCCTTGCACTACAGAAATTGGTGCATTACTCCTGTAATCTCAGCAATTAGGAGGTAGAGGCAGGAGTATCAGAGTTCAAGGTCATCCTTGGCTATGATAAAGGATCCAAAGTCCGACTGGGATGTATATGACTTGACTTTAAGGAAAAAGAGTGTTACTTTTCTTTGACTTCTATGGTGATTTGAAAGGAAAAGGCCCCCACAGGTCCATTGGGAGTGGCACTATTAGGAGACGTGTCATGCTTTATCACTCACCATCTTACTCTTCTGAGATATGGTCTCTCAGTGACCCAGGAGTCAGGCTGGTGGCCAGCAGGCTCCAGTGTACTTCCCATCTCTAGTCTCAAACACTTAGGGTTACAGGCCAACTTACTTTGTCTACTTTTGATGTGTGTTCAGAGAATTTGAACTCACCTCACATCTGTACAGAAAACATTCTTACCCAGCGTCACCTACCTCCTCAGCTGCTTCACTTCCTGTAGTTTTAATGTTCTTGCTACATTTATTGTGTAAGTGTATGTGTGTGTACATGCCAACGGTGTGTGTGTGTGTGGAAGTCAGAGAACTACTTGCCATAGTTGATTTTCTTCTTCCGTCATAAGGATCCTGGATGGAGATCCAGCTCTGGGCACCAGGCTTTTTAGGTAAACAACTTTACGGCAAGCACTTTTACCCATAGAACCATCTCAGTGGCCCTCCATTTGGTTTTAAAACCCTTTGAGAGACTAATGGCAGTTGAAGAGGGCCCGTGGTAGGGAGAGAAAAGCAGGAAAGGATATAATCTTAAAGAGGCAGAGAAACTTTTTCTGGAAAAATGAAGTTCTCTTTGCATTTCCTGAGAATGAATCAGCTCTGCAGCTTGAATGTAAGAAATTAGGAGACTGCTTGCCCGGATCAGCTTTATTGATGAAGGCATGCTCTGTCTGGTAACACCACTATTAAGATCCAGGTGAATCTCTGTGTTTGAGGCCAGCCCAGACTATATGGCAAGTTCCAGACTAGCCAAGTGCTACATAGTGAGATCTTATCCTCCTCCCACTGCAAACAACAGCAACAAAAAATATGCAATATGCAATCTCAGCACCTGAAAGTGGAGGCAGAAGGCTCAGAAGTTCAGGGTTACCCTCAGTCGCATAGTTAATTTGAGTCCAACAGGCAACATTAGACCCTTTCTCAAAAAAAAAACAAAAACAAAAAAAAACGACTTGGTGAAATTTTAAAACTACAGATGTGGCTCATTCTTGAGACATGAATTGTATTCCCAGTGGCAAACTCTTCTCTAGGAAATTGAATTCAGGCTTCTGTGAGTCTGTCTGGGCCCCAGTCAATAGCTATTGGTAGTCTTGAAGTCCTAGTTTGTTTCTTCTTGGGGACTCCATGAACTAGAGAAAGCAGATGGCAGAATCAAGACCACGAGCCTTGGAAGCTTCATTTCGTAGTCCTCTTTTCAACTTAAGGCTGTGTCCTGTTATTCTGAAGTCACAAATGCCACCAGCAGAAGTGACCCAGTATTCTCTTCCCAAAACACCCCCCCCAGTTCCATAGTTGCTCATTATTTCTTTTCATTATCACCTGCTCTGAAACGAAAACCCCTCAACCAAGGTATCTCATAGGCCATTCGATGGGATGTGAGCTTTCTCACAGGAGGGTAGAGATGTATGTAGCTCAGTTTGGTTTCTGGAGCACGTCTTGCCTTGCATGCATCAATTCCTCGGTTTAAACCACAGTACCACATAAACTCGTCCAGTCTCGCCTTAGGGAGGTGGATTTAGGAGAACCACATGTTCGAGGTCATCCTTGACTACAGGACAACCTGGGCTAGGAGAGCTCTTGTCACAAACAAATACCAAAGCAAAACCAAACCAAACAATAGCTCATTGGTAACGTGCTTATCTAGCCTGGGAAATGGCCTAGATTTAATATAGCCACCTGCCCAAATCAACTAGAATTTGAAAGACAGGCCTGTATTAACATGTGTTAGCATGTTAGAGATGAGAGAGAGCAGCTCTTCTGTAGGACAGTTTCTGGCTACGTATCCCACTGAAAGGATGGAGTTTGAACTTTGGGGAAGGAGGTGTTTGTGGGGTGTACATTTAAGCAGTGTAGACACAAAACA
>LOJH01013006.1:26791-38475 GCA_001685095.1 Ellobius talpinus | reverse complement strand
TCTCTCTCTCTCTCTCTCTCTCTCTCTCTCTCTCTCTCTCTGTCTCTCTCTCCTCCTCCCTCCCATGTCTGTTCCAGGGATTGAGTATTCAGGTCATCAGACTTAGCCAAGCACTCTAGCTGGCCAAGGTTTTTTATTTTTCAGTTACATGTGCATCCTGTCTGTGTGTGGTATGTACGCATGAAGCCAGGAGAGGGTGCTAGTTCCTCTGGAGCAGCACTTACAGGTGGTTGGTTCCTGGAACTCAACTCTCGTCCTTTGAGAAAGCAGGGAGAACTCCAAACTATGGAGTCATTACTCCAGCCCTGTCCACATCAGTTTTTGGTCAAGTACCTAAGTTCTTCAGAGTGACCAAGAGACATCAGAATCTGGTCCCCAGAAGGATCAAGCACATCATGTCTGATATCTTTGTTTTGTTTTTGACTTTTCGAGACAGCATCTCACTAAGTAGCTTTGGCTGGCCTAGAACTCATTACATAGACCATGCTAGCCTTGAACTCAAGAGATCCACCTGCCTCTGCTTCCTGAGTGCCAGGAAGTATCTTCGTTTTACACAGCACCATAAAACAGAAAGCAGGATGATGTACCCAGGGCCACATGGCAAGGAAGGAGAACAAATCGGAACTCAAAGATCTCCTGTATTCTGATTTCCTGGTACTGCTATCCAGAATCAGTGTATTTAAAGAGAAGTATTTCCAGGCAGTTGGGAGAGTGCCTTCACAACATGCAGACAGGCCTGGCTTCAGTTCCCTGCCACCATATAAACTGAGCATAGTGGCACATGCCTGAATTCCCACACTTGGGAGGTAGAAGCAGGAGGGCTAGAAGTTCAAAGTCCTCCTGGACTACATTAACAATTCTGAGGCTATCCTAGCCTGGGATATAGGAGGGTCTGTCTCAAAGATGAAAGTAAAACGAGAGACATCTCTGAAGACCGCCAGCGTCAGCTTTCTGGAGATCTCCACAAGGTGGTGATGAAGATGACTTTCTTAATGTTCTGCAACCTTCTCTTATTGAATAACGAATAAGACCTAATGAATAAGACTGTCGTTCAGCTAGAAAGCTCAATAAAAACCCAGCCAGGCAGGCCGCAGCGGTCCTGCTCCTCAGCACCTGCACCTTGTCTCATAGCATTGGTGCTGGACTCTGCGCCCTCACCTTGACAGGCCTAACCACCAGCAATCAAATGCAGCCTCGGAGGTCAACAGAGAGATACAAGAAGAGAAAAATCTGGCCAGAAGCCGGGGCCACTCCCAGCCAACACACTACACATGGATTCTAGCGAAGTAAAAGGCATCACAGAGAGTTTAACCTGCTTACAATATTTTGGGAACTCGGTACTACTGTTTTGTGATTGATAAAAATTTAAAAACCAGCCTGGCAATAGTGGTGCACGCCTTTAATCCCAGGACTCAGGAGGCAGAGGCAGGCAGATCTCTGGCAGTTCGAGGCCAGCCTGTTCTACAGAGTGAGTTCCAGGACAGCCAAGACTGTTACACAGAGAAACTCTGCTTTGAAAAACCAAAAAGAACCTGCCCAGGATGCGTGATGCTCTGCATCCATCTGGTACCATAGACAACAAAATCAAATTAGTAAGTGCACCTGGATTAGTGATTGTCATTCAATGGTTCCATATACTTGTGATAACAGTATATGGTAATAGGCTATCTGACCTGAGCCCCAGTGTTTCACACACTCCCATACCCCAGCTTTATCCCTGACTGCCTGAGCCCCTGCAGGGACACACAATGCTGCTTAGATAAGCTACCAGTTCCCAAGTTTGGTTTCTAACACCAGTAAACAGCAAGTTCCACTGCCCTCATCAGATGCTGGAGCAGTAAGGAGAGAAGTCTTATAGCTTCATAACTGCAGTTCTGCGCTTGGAGTCCACACTACCAGAACCGCCTACACAGTGGGATGCCCAGCAGGCACTCTGGCATCTCTCCTGGATCCTCATATCCCAGCTCCACCTGACCCTCAGGGCCTACTTCCTAAGCAGATGCAGCTGAGATCATGGCAACCTCTCAACCTTAGGTTGCTGCGTGGTGACTATAGTCAATGGTTATGAGGATGGTCACCGGCTCACATTCTAGGGAATCAACCCAGAGTGGCAAGCTCTATCACCAAGAGATAGAAGTCTGTCTCCCAAATCCAATAGAATGCTGTTGCAACACACACAAAACCTTCTTTGGGAGAGCCTTGAGATTCCAAAAAGTATCAAAGAAGCTGCTGTCACTCACAGAGCAAGCCTCCACCCAGCTGCTAACAGTGGTCGCAGATTCCATAACCCAGATAGGCTTCCCTAGCCAGAGTACCATCCCAGCACCTGGACCAACCCCAGAAGAGCTAGCTACCCCTACATCCGACCCAGCCATGGTCCCTGCCCACCTTTACACCTTCCAGGAGGGCCTGGGGGTCCTCGATGCCCTCAGGGACACACTTCTTATTCTCCGGAAGCGACTCTAGTTTTTCGACCAAGGCTTTTAGGCCCTTCAGTTCAAACTCGGTAAGGTGGGTCCACTTGGTAGAGAGCTCGGTGGAAGGGGAGCCTGTGGGAGTCTTGGGGTAGTCTATGGGCATCGTTGTGGACTTGACACTTTCCTCGGACTCATTGGACAAAGTCCTCTTGAGGAATCGCATGGCAGGGGCTTTGGGCTTCTTCCCTGTGTTCTCCTCCTGTTCCTCTGAAGGGGTGCTGGTGGGTGAGGTGGGGCCATCGGTGGGTGGCTTGGGTGTTTTATCTGCACCGTCCATTTCCTCCTCCTCCTCCTCCTCCTTCTCCTCCTCCTCCTGGGGCTGCTGCTCACAGGACTCCTCCTCCATGTCCAACCAGGAATCAGATGAGAAGTCGTCTACACTGGCTTTCCTTGGGGCATCTGTGGTGAAGATGGTGAGATGATCACTTAACCGCTGCTGGAAGCTCTGTGGATTCCACTCACCCTTACTGTAGAGAGCAAGGGTCTAGTCCAGATCTCCTGGCCTATAGAAGGGCAGTAGTCAGTCATACACAGATTCAAATCCCAGCTCTGCTTTTTCCAGTTCTCTGCATTTACCACAGATAATATGCCTGGCACATTATCATATACATACAGGTCACTCAATGGCAGGGATAAAAAGACAGACCAGTGGTTAAATACAATCACTGCTCTTGCAGGGGACCTGTGGTTCCCATCACCCACATGGCAGCGCATAACCACCTGTCACTCCAGTTCCAGAGGATCTGATGCCCTCTTCTGGACCTCACAGCAGTATCCATACAATCACAAACACATACTCTTAAAATAAATAAACGTTAAAAAAAATTAGTCAAGTGCTAGCAAGGAGGTTTAGTGGGTAAAGCCACTTGCTGCCAAGCCCAATAACCTAAGTTGAATCCCTGGCACCTACATAGCAGTAGAGAAAACAAACTCCTGAAAGTTGACCTTTCACCTGCACACACACACACACATACACACATACACAGAGAGAGAGAGAGAGAGAGAGAGAGATCTCACCTACACAGAAAGTGGGGGAGGGAGAAAGAGGGAGGGAGAAAGGCATACGAAATAAATGTAATTTTTAAAAACTTATTTCAATATTTTATTTTATGTACATTGGGGTTTTGCCTCTATATATGTCTGTGTGAAGGTATTGGATCTCTTGGAACTGGAGCTATAGGCAGGTTTGAACTATCACATGGGCACTGGGAATTGAACTGGTATCCTTTGGAAGAGCAGCCAGTGCTCTTATCCGTTAAGCCATCTCTCCAGTCCCAACAGATGTAATTTTTTAAACTTCGAAAGTAAATTAGTAGAAAAAGACCAGTCCAAAACACTACACATTATAGGATTCTATTTGTATAAAATATTAGCAAGGTGGGGGGATTTCTAGACAAAGCAGACTGGTGACAGTTGAGGGCTGGGGATGGGCAGAGATAAGGAGATGAGAGGTGGCCAGGTGTGGTGGCGTGTGCCTTTAATCCCAGGGAGGCAGGTTCAAGATCAAGCCCAGCCTGGTCTATATAATAAGACCATGTCTCAAAGACCACCAAAATAAAAATACCAAAACAAAAAACAAAAAAAAGGTGAGAGCTTATGGAAACACTCCTTCTGGAAACGGACATAGTCAGGGCTGATGGCTATGCACACCTGGGATAGACCAAAGAGCTCCCAAGTGACTCCCTGGGATGTACAGCCCTGGGTTCAGTTCCCAGCTCAGTACCAACCAGCAATATACCTGAAATTCCTGCACTGG
Source organism: Ellobius talpinus (assembly GCA_001685095.1). NCBI lineage: Eukaryota > Metazoa > Chordata > Mammalia > Rodentia > Cricetidae > Ellobius > Ellobius talpinus. The sequence continues at coordinate 34,242 of LOJH01013006.1, read as the reverse complement.
AGAAATGGGGGCAGGAAGATTAAGAGTTTGAAGCTAGCCTGACTACAACCATAACCAAATCAAACCAAAAACAAAGACTTTAAAAAAAAAAAACATTGCCCAGGCTCAAACCCCTAAATACCACAAAAGGCACAAAAGACAAGATCAGGGGAAAGAAGGGGAAAAAGACATACGAATTAGAGGCTGCGAAAGAAACTGCCCATGCTGTGAACGTGAGGCAGCCCCTCATTTTTGTGTCTTGGGATAGTACTGGTCATCAGTTCATCTTCCCACAAACTACCCCACACGGGGAAGAAAATCTGGTTCTTACAAGCTGACCAGGGTTCCCTCTAACAGCCAGATGCAACTTCGCAGTAGACATCTATGAATCCAGGGATGGCTGATGGCGGTGTCCCTTTAAGAACCAGCAGCAGGTGAGGGCACTGAAGCAGAGAGCCTAAGCACTTTCCCTACCCCCATCCCAGATCCCCTTCACCCTCAGACCTGTGTTGCCAGCCCTGGCTACCCTCCCTTCTGGGTAAACTTGGTCTGGATTATGGGAACTAGCTGTGTAGCACGGGTCTGCTCCTCTGGGGACAAAAACCACACCTCAGGGTATTGTAAGAAAAGTCATGTAACTAGAGGGATCAAAAGAGTCTGGGTTGTCTGTTGGGTGGTCCTGTCTTAGCTACACTGGCTCGTGCACGCATGCACAGTCATAGGAGGGCGTGACAACTATGTTTCTTTTGAGGGTCACAAGTGCCTTTTCTTGGCTTCCGTGTTCCTGATACGAGGCTAACAAGCAGGGCTATTTCCTAAGAGGCTCCCTGTCCAGCATTCTGGCTTCAGAGAATCCCAGGGGACCCAGGGCAATCCGCAGGCTCCATGATTGGCCAGACAGGCAGCTCTGAAGGCTGCAAGCACCTTTACTCACCAATAAGCATTGATTCTCTCTGGTATTCCTGAGTGAGGTAGGAGCGCTGGGTCACACAGTATACGTATCTCTCCAAGACATACCAGCACATTTCATAGTAGAAGGGGTAACGGAACTTGGGCTGAACCTGGAAGCAAAGAGCAGGCAGGCAAGAGGTCGGTTTCCAAGAATTATGGGGGAGACACATGGCAGGCGGTTGGTTCCCTGAAGTAGAGCTTATCATCTTAGCAAGAGCATAAATGGCAAAAGGGAAAAATGGGAGGTGTCACTGGCGGGGAAGCAAGAGGGAGGCCTGGCAGGGGTAGGTGCCAGCAGCATGCATGGATGAGGCGGAGAGAGGCCTATGGAAGGCATCAATTTTCAGTCCCTAAGCTACCCATCCTGGAAGGTGAAAGGGCCCACTGTGTGCAGAAAAAGTTCTTCCCTGACAGCTGCCAGCACTGTGAATACCTGCAAACAGAACCCCTGCCTGACCCCCCCTACAACAGACATGGGCTCCTCATTCTAGAATATTCTTGCATGGGTTCTGTTGTTTCTCCTCACCATGGAAAACTAAGGTCCACTCCCTTATCCTTCAGTAGCTGTTACACAGCCTCCTGAATTCTGGGAGGAAGACTAGGACCGGAGGGACGCTGTGAATTGTGGCGCAGTCTTGCCTACCTCCCAAGGGCAGGGCCCTTAGGAGCATCCAGTGTCCTGCTCCTCACATCCACCCACAATACCTGCTTGTGTTTCCACTAAGGACTCTAAGGGACACAATTCCCCAATGTGACAAGGTGAGACATCACTGGGGTCTGGTGGTATCAGTGGAGGTGAAGAAGCAGTGCATATAAGAACTATAAAATGTGTAGTCTGCGAGGGAATTCTGATGGGTGACAGTACAGGGTCTATGTAGAGAAACTGGCAATGAAAGAAAGGAAGGAATAACACCATTATCGATGACCTCAGCATGGAGGAACCTTCCAGAAGCTACAACCTGGATGGACATGGAAGCTGAAAGGTGACTTCATCTCCCATTGTGAGGCGCTCTCCTCTTCCAAGCACTGCACAGTGGGTCTTCTACAACCCCCACACACTCATCTTTGCCTGTTTCTAAGGGTGTATCTGTGAAGGTCAGAGACTTGTTCCTCACCTCTCTCAGCAGCCCTTAGCCCCACGTGCCCTTTCTGTGCTGACAAGACACGGTGCCCTGGTACCTCTCAAACAAAACCAACTTTGAGCAGACTCAAGTCCTCCATTACCTAAGAAATATTTATCTCGTATTCTCGAAGCACCATACTGAAAAGGACCTCCCTCCCCGCCTCTGTCTCCCATTGCTGACTCACTTAGGCTAACACCTCAGCTCTCAAGCCCTCCTGCACCTGGGAACCAGCTCCACTTCACCTCCCTGCCTCTGGTGGATGACGTGTTTAGGGATGAGATTATGATTCGCTGCATGCTTTTCAGCTCCTCTGGGAGATGCATGGAGTTGGGAGCAGAATCAAGTGTTTTCCTTGGCTCCAGCTACTTTTGGAGAAGTCCAGTTTCACTGCTGGGATGTTGGGATGCCTTTGGTCGGTTACTCATCAGTGCCCCTGGGCAGGAGAGGGGCTCTAGAGCTTGAAGCAGACATTGACCTCCTATAATGAAAGGTTTGAGGGGAGGGGATCAGCCCCACCCCGAAACCAGAGACTGGGCCAAAATATTCTGAAACAAATTGCCAATCCCTAAATCGCAAGCTGAGGAAAACAGACCCCCACATTCAGAACTCCCAACAGCGGACTTGATGGAGCAAACACTTGGAACTTTTAACTTTTCAAAATTTTTTACACTATCCATGCCACTATGCCATTGATGGGCACTGTGACACCAAAGAGTCCTAGATTAGAGGGAAAATTAGAGGAGGGGGCTGTATTTCAAGAGAGGACCGCAAATCTCCCCCTCTTTGTTGCTGAACCCAAGGGAAACTAGCTGGGTGAAAACAAATACAGATGAAGGAATTCAACTCGGTTTGGTCTTTTTTTGTTTGGTTGGTTTTGGGGTTTTTTTGGGGGGAGGTAATTTAATTTTTTTTTCCAAGAGAGAACTGCAGAAAAAAAATTTGCAAAAATTGACTTACAAACAGGTTGTCGCCTTCTACCCTCCGCCTTCAGAAGGTTTCAGCCACATGCCTGGGAACATTAAACACACGATTGCTCAATATTATTTGGTGACAAATTTGGAGCCTCACCAAATTGAGTTGTTAACCAACCTCTGTCCAAAACAAGGGGCAAGGCAGTCACAAAGAAGCCCTGCTTCCTGTCTAGAGGATTTCAACAATGGGTTTCAGGGGTCCAACTGGACTTCCAAAGGCCCAGTAAGTGACATCTGCCTGGCCCAAGCCCTTCCTCAGAGGCCTGAGTCATCCAAGAATTGAGCGAATGTTGTAGGAAGTTGAGGCGCTCTCTCTGCACCTAGGGCCCAGGTCTTGAGAAATTAAAATGCGAGGGTGGGCGGAGGAATCTTAAATTTTGTTTTTCTCCTGGAAAAAAATATCAATGGGGAAAAAATAAAAATCAATGGTAGAAGGGAGGGGAGAGGAAAGGTAATAGTTTGCGGTTTCCGAACAGAGTCACTGGCTGAAAAGGGAGGGAATATGAGGGGTGCTGGCATTACCTTTTCGGGGAAGGCTGTTTTCACTAGAGTCATTAAGGGAAAAAAAAGATAAGCATAAGAAAGACAGCAGTTTGATGAGTGGTCATCTGGACCACCCTTCCTGCCCTCATAGCTAACTGGAGCTGAAGGGCATATGTCACGATTGCTGTGACGGAATTAAGAAGCTCGCAGCGCGGCAGTCAGTTCTGCTCTAGCAGTCCCATTCCTGTGATCTTCAGAGTCGGAGATTCCCAGAAGGAACTGGTCCTCTGTCAGCCCTTAGAGGCCTAGACCTGTCTGCACTGCCTACGGGGGGCCAAGTGTCACCTAGCATCTAGCACAGAAAAAATGAAATTATTTTCCAAATGTGGGAGAATCTTAGGATTTTAGGGGTAGATAGCCCATCCGACCCACACCCAGCATCACACAGGCAGACTCCTTTTCTAAAGTCAAACCCACACTGAGGGGCTCCTGCACTGGCCTTAATCTGGCCAACCTCCAGCGTTTGTTCCCAAGCAAAGCCATGTTTTAGAACGCTCTGGGAAAAACTATTTTTAAATGGCCATAACCTTCTTCAAGGAACTGATAGAGATGGATGGAATTGAGCTGTATCAGGCTGACAAGTGGTCCTGACATTTTATCTGGCTTCCAGGACTCTCTCTAGGGCCTCTGTCTGCTTTGGCTCCTAAGACAGAAACAATTGGACCTTGTAGCCAAGCCCCTCTCCAAAGACCAGAAATCAAAGCAGATTAAAAGGCCTGCTGTTGCTTCCAGCTCAGCCTGTTCCCCCTCCCCCACCGCCATCCTTCCTCCAGCCCTAGAGCCAACAATCTGCTTCAGAGAAGCCAGATGGGTGCCCCCTCAGAGACTAAGGACAGGCGGCCCTGGGGGAGGGAGCCGATGTGCATCTTGCTGTGATGAGATACTTCACCAGAGTAAACAGAATGATGCCGTGGGGGTAGGAGGGTGTGTAGGGGGGTCCATTACCCTGACTCCTGCTTGAGTGACACCAGTTGGGGAGAGGAACTAGGCCCCTAGGGGCAATAACATGGGCAGTGGGGGATAGGTGTTCTGAGATGGACAATCCGATTCCCTTGGGAGGGGACAGCTACCCAGCAAGGTGTCAGAGAAACTGAGAAATCCCAGTCTGACTGTGGCTTTCAGGAACTGCCTGCTAAGTCTGGGCCTGACTTCTCCTTTTGGAGTACCAGCCTTCCATCCACACCGGCTGGTCGCTGCTCACAACAAATGGCCTGTTTTTCAGTGTTGGCCAAAGAACCATTGGCCAGAGTACAGGCATCACTTGACTCAGACTGAAAAGTGACCATTTGGGCCCAGACAGTGCCTTTCCCCTGGACAGCACAGAGCACGCGCACCTTTCGAGAAAGGCAGAAGAGCCTATGAAACAGGGTCTGCAGAGGATCGTGGCCCAGTTCGGTGTGGAAGTGGGCATCGCAAGCCAGGAAATCCACAAACTGGACACGCAATCATGCCCTGGGACCCCTCAACTGCCCGCCTCACTTTGACTCCAAAACAAGACTGGAAAGATACATTCTGATCGGAGCGGCTGGAATTATTTCTCCAGAGTCCAAGCTCACCATTTTCTTTTCTTGGTTTTTCAAGACAGGGTTTCTCAGTAGCTATGGAGCCAGTCATGGAACTCACTCTGTAGACTAGGCTGGCCTCAAACTCAGAGATCCACCTGCCTCTGCCTCTGCCTCTGCCTCCCACGTGCTAGGATTCAAGGTGTGCGCCGCCACCGCCCAGCTGCTCATCAATACTTCTTTGGGGTCTAAAAGTCACATCTTAAGGCAAATCCCAAGTAGAAATGTCATGTATTCTGTTTATACAATGGAGTTCTGCTCAGTCATGAGATGCGCTGCCATGTGCTACAACACAAGGTACATCCATGCTGAGTGGAAAAGTTCAGATATAAAAGGCACGTACTACATGATTCCATTTGTAACAAATGTCTAGAACAGGTAAATTCATAGAGACTGAAAGTAGATTAGAGACCTCCGGGGTTGGAGAAAGAGGGAATAAGAAATGACTGCTAATGGGTACAGGGGTTCCTGGGGTGTATGTGAAAATGTGCTGGAGTTAGTGGTGATGGCTACATACTAAGAACACAGAATTTCACATTTCAAATGGTGAATTTCATGGTATGTGAGTTATATCTCAATTCAAAGAAATATTTGAACAACCACATTAAAAACAGAAGAGGAAAGAGGAGGGAGGATATGAAACAGGCCCTTTTCATCTCAGGGCTACAGTTTTCCTTCCTCCCTCCCTCCCTCCCTCCCTCCCTCCTTCCAAGATTTATTTATTATGTATACAGTGTTCTGTCTGTAAGTATGCATGCAGGCCAGAGGAGGGCACCAGATCTCATTACAGATGGTTGCAAGCCACTCTCACCCCTGAACCCACGTCAAATGCCTCGGTGCATGTGATCAAGCATAGCGCGGAAGGAAGGTGGCCAAGTCCCAGCCACGGACATTCAGAAAAAACAAACTCCAGGAACAAAAGGTACATATGACCCTATCTTGGGAAATTTGATAGCTGAGAAAGCATTGCCCAAGTGGTCACAGGGAAGCCTCACCCCAGACAGCTTTCGAGGGGGATTTGAGCTCAGCAGCAAGACTAAAAACACCAGCTTCTTTCCATCAGACTTCAGTTTACCAGGTGAACACTTAGGAAAGATATGACCTTGGACCAGGCTGGCTCTTTTTCAAGCCTCCCCAGCCCCTGCAAATTTCAGATCCATACACCTTTCTACACAGGCAAAGAAAAAAACAGTGGGTCCCTCCCACCTCCCGCTGCTCTCTCAAGACAAATACACACACTTGCTCAGGTAGAGTTTCCACAAAGTTTTTTGTTTGTTTCTTTGCTTTGTTTTTAATGATAAAATGTAGCTCAGCCTGGTCCCACTCTATGTAGCGCTGGCTAGCCTTGAACTTTGGATCCTGGCTCCACTTCCCGAGAGCTGAGACTTTAGGAATACACAATGATGCCCAACTTCCCCACAGAGGATTCTGTCTGCCTACGGCCTGGCAGTGGATAGAAACTCCAGGGATTTAAGGATGGGCTCTGGTGGAGAATGTCTTGGCTCCCTCCAGAACTGGAACCAAGGCCCCAGCTTGAGACGGAGCAGCAGTGGGGAGAATTAAAGTGGAACTGAGAAAGACTACCACAGCCCCGGGGGCAGAGGGCGCTTTCTTACCCGGGTTCTGTCCTCAATCTCATAGATCCGCAGCTGCATGGGCACGTTGAAGCTGTGCAGGATGTTCCCGCCGAACACCAGAGAGTCCACAGGGGTGTATACCGCATGGATCCAACCTGGGTGGGGAGGGCAGAGGGGGCACTGATGTGTAAGGACATGCGATGCCTGGCATTTCAGACACCAAATCTCCTGGGCAGCCTGAGGGACTCAGCCCAGAGCTCCTAGAGGCCCCAGCTAATTCAAGTCTGGGATGCTGCAGGCAAGTGCCTGTCTTGAAGACATTGATGCAAACCTACCTCCTGGGACTTGAGGTAGGAACTCAAGTCAGGATACTTGTCAGGAACAGAATGCCCTGGTCCCTGCATCCATGCTGAGACCCTCAGCCTTTCCCTAGTTATTCCTTTGAATACTGGTCCCTGGAGGGGTCATAAGGGACAGTTCAGAGCAATGACCACAGAACCCAGACACTTTGTCTGCAGAACACATCCTGCTGGCATGGACTCTTCCAAGGCCCATGTCTAAGTTATCTCCTTAATCACAGGCTGCTTCTACCCCATTTCAGCCTTTTTTTGCCCCCTCTATTCTTCCCTGTGCACTAACAGCCATGGTAGATGTCCCTTCTACACACTGCAACTTCTTTTTTTTTTTCCCCTTGGTTTTTTGAGACAGGGTTTCTCTGTAGCTTTGGAGCCTGTCCTGGAACTA
>LOJH01013006.1:12493-25153 GCA_001685095.1 Ellobius talpinus | reverse complement strand
GCCTTCAGGCATATACACAGACAGAATATTGTATACATAATAAATAAATATTTTAAAATAAATAGATAGATAGATAAATAAATAAGTAAATAAATAAATGGAAATAACAACAAATGGCGTCTCTTGCCTCTACTACCTGTCAGGTGATCTTTGCAGAACCACATTTCTGGCTTTTCACCAAGCAGAGCTATGCTGTCTGCTACTGTTGCCATTATCACTGTCACTGATATTTAAACAACACCTCCTAAGACTGGACTGAGGATGTCTGGAGCCTCTGGGTCCTGTTCCTATGTTCCACATGCCCACTTTTCCCTCTACCCAAGCCTGAGCCTCGGTTCCAGATTCTCCCTGATTTGGCCATGTGTGCCCACTTGAAGACGACTGCCTTCCTTGTGGAACTTGGTGAGCCAGAACTCAATTGCTACAAGCAGTTGCCATTTATGTCAGTTTGGAAAAGGACGGTGACCACATTAAGATGTATTGATTAACCCAGACTCTCTCTGCAGGCAGACTTACATCTATTACCATAACATGTGAACAGAGGAAAACAGAGGACAGACGCCACTGTAAGTAGGTGGGGAATCTAGAGATTCTGGAAGGTTCTACACACTTTCCTTCTCACCCGAGGACATCACGGGTGGGTCAGGAAGACTTGCTTAGACTGAAATGGCTGCTGAGTTCCTTTCCAGCCCTGCTTACACTTGCTTCCACTGACTCAATAACGCCCTTGGGAAGAAACGGGGAGAGAGGCTGTGGCGTTCAAAACTCATCCTTCCAAGGGCAGCTCATTCACCACGATACTCTGGGAGGCTGGTGTCCTAGTCTGTAACAGGGCAGGAGAGGCTGGCATTGGCCGTCAGTAATACAAAGGCAATGAATGCCTCATATTCAGGCCAAGCAGCTAGGGACAATGCAGCCATGGAAGGAGCAGAGTGACCAACAAAACCCACTGCAGGGGTGATTTCTGGGACCCAAGGGGGCCAAGAACAACAGAGGCACAGAAATCTCACCTACAGTCCCAGTGCTCAGAAAGCAGTCTATGAGCCTCTTGGCACATCTGCCTCCATTTCTGTAGTTGCTGTGGAGACACCATCGCAGAGTCCATGACCAGCCCACCCCCATACCCTGGACACCGTGGCTGTCAACTAGCAAACTCCAGGCTGTCTCTAATCCAAGGGTATGTTAAGTTTGCGCTACTTCATGCTGCAAAATGGGGAGATTTCATGTGAGAAGCTGAATTGCTTCCATCCTCAGAATGTGGGAAGATACACAAGGCAGGCCCCAGTCTTCCTTGGTCCTGAAGCGCCAAAGCCAACCAGCAATTGCCCAGTTTCCCATCCCTCCAGCACCTGCTAAGTTCACCCCCTTCATTCTGCTTCTTCCCTGGTCCTGTACCCATTTTATAGGTGGGCTACCAAAGGCCCCATCACGTTACACCGGCAAGGACTCAGAGCCACCATTATGTGTAGACCAGGCTGGCCTTGAACTCAGATCCATAGGCCTCTGCCTCAAGCACTGGGATTAAAGATGTAGGCCACCACAACAAGCAAAATTTTCTTTTCTTGGTTTTTTATTTGAGACAGGGTTTCTCTGTGAAACAGTCCTGGAACTCACTCTGTACACCAGGCTGACCTCAAACTCACAGAGATCAGCCTGTCTCTACCTACGAGTGCTGGGATTAAAGGTGTGCGCCACTGATGCCCTTCTGTATGCTGTGAATATGTCTTATTACCCTTGGTTAATAAAGAAGTTGCTTTGACAGGATATAGATATGTGGGAAATCTAAACAAAGACACAGGGAAAAAGAAGATGGAGTCTGGAAGACACCAGCAGCCACCAGAGAAGCAAGATGTGAGGTAACAAGCCACAAGCCTTGTGGTAAAATATAGAATAACAGAAATGGGTTAAGTTGTAAGAGTTAGTTAGTAAGCCTGAGCTAATAGGTCAGTTTGTAATTAATATTAAGCTTCAGAGTGGATATTCAGGAACTGGCAGGCAGGAGAGAAACTTCCAGTTACATGCCACCACAACCTGGCTTTTAATTTTCTGGGAGGTTCCAGCAAAACTTTTGAGACAAGTAACATTGGCCACCCAACACTGCCTCAGGTTCCCAAGGGATGGTTCTTGCTCCAAGGCAAAGACAGGGAATACTTAAGATCAGCCTAAGTCTCTAAACTGCAGAATACTTCTCAGATATTTCCAGCCTTCAGGTATTCCTAACATGACTGCCACCTGGCTGGACATGTACCCAAGAGGGAGGGGCTGTATCATATATCCCCTCAGGCCCTCCCTCACTGCCTGAAATCAGCCTGGCTCCAAGAACATTTGCTAAGTGAGTGCTTTAATCTTGGAATGTGGGAGGTGAGTTCGAGGATCATGAGTTCAAAACCACCCTCCACTGTAACAAGTCTGAAGTCAGCCCGGACCACACGAAATGCTTGCACACAACCAACCAACCAACCAACCAACCAACCACATGAAGATATTTCCTTGTTGAGCTGTTTGTTGGTTGGGTGGGTTTGTGCTTGGTTTGGTTTGGTTTGGTTAAGTAAGAACGTAAGTTTCCCAAAGTCACATGATCAGGAAGGGGCAACAGAATACAAGCCAGGTGAGTAGGTGTAAAAACTAGGTACAGCTGGGTACCTAAACTTGACCCCGAAACTTATCAATTGAAAAACAGACCTTTGGTCAGGTATCTTTATTTTTGGTAAAAAGGGCATGGGGGAAGAGGGGCTTGAGTTTTCCCTTATACATTGGCAACAAAAACAAATAGTGGACATAGAATGTTTCCTGCTCAGAATTATTACCCATAACTCACCTGGACTGTTGCAGTCAGAGCGGGAGGCCAAGGCCACAAACTCGGTCAGGACATCAGAAAAAGAGATGTCCCTTGGCTCATCCTGATATAGCCCCTGACTTCCTATTGCTTGACATGCATGCTTGCCTCTAATGACCAGGGTGGACCCAGTGGTCTCCTAACTAGATGCTCCTGGCACTCTGACCCTGTGTTACCATTTCCTCTGCCTCTATGATGGCCAGCAGATCCACAGGATAAACCCAGCAAGCTCCCTTTTCTGGTCTTCCCACTTCTCGGTTCTCTTCAATGATCTTCCTCTTGATGGGAGTTTTCCTGGCCTGTCTAGGGATAGAGACTGAAGAGCCACCAGCACTGAACTTACATAGCTCCTCTGTCCTCAGACACAGGAAGGAAAACTGAAACACACTGAACCACTCTAACAGATCAGGCTCCTACGAACTTTCAAAGATCTGGAGACCTAGTGGGAGACAGAGGCAGACACTTAGTGCTTAAGGCAGGAGAAAACATGTCTAAGCTTTCTAGGGTGGGTTGACGTGTTACAGTTCATTTGGCAGAGCACTTAGCCAGTGTATGTGAGGCTCTGGGTTCATTCCTCAACAGATCGTAGACAGACAGACAGAAAAATTCACTGTGGAGGCTGGTCATTGTGGTATATGCCTGTGGTCCTAACATTTGGAAGGCAGAGGCAAGAGGATCATGACATCTGGCCCGTCCTGTGTTATATATCAAATCTGTCTCAAGCCTGATACGGTCCCACATGCCTATGATCCTAGCACCTCAGAAGCAGAGGCAGGAGGAGCACGACTTGAAGATCTTTCTCGGCTACATAGTGAAACCAAAGCCAACCTAGGTTATGTGGGACCCTGCCTCAACCCCCTCATCCCAATACACAAAAAAAAGCTGACTAAAAAAGGAAGAAAAAAAAAGAAGAATTAAAATTTATGGTCATCATCATGGAAATGAAAACCTAGGTCAGAGGTGAACTAGAACTAGATTCTCCAACACAAAAACACTCCTAAAGCCTCCTGGATTCCCTCAAGGCTCTCTCCGTGCAAAACACAAGCAAACTATCATACAACTCAAATGTGTGTATCTGTGGATCCAAGGGTTTAGATGCTGGAGAGTTTCCAGGTCCCAAGAGAACCTAAAGTATTCACTTAGGTCCCTGAAACTTAAAATCCAAATCTTGGGGCCAGCAAGATGGCTCAGAGGGTAAGCCTGGTACTTGCCACCAAGCCTGAGAACCTGAGTTTGATCCCTAGGACTACATGGTATAAGGAGAGAATCAACTCCCTCCAGCTATCCTGTGACCTCCAAACTTTAGCCCCCCACCCCAACACACACACACACACACACACACACACGCGAAACAAATATAGAAATAAAATATAATTTTTATCTTTTAATGTCCTGGTAGCAACAAAATAGGAAAAATAAAGACAAAGGTAGATTTTTTTTCAGACTCAAAAAAAGTTTCCAGCATGGTGGCGGTGCACGCCTTTAATCCCTGCACTCAAGAGGCAGAGACAGGCGGATCTCTGTGAGCTTGAGGCCAGCCTGGTCTACAGAGTGAGTTCCTGGACAGCCAGGACTACACAGAGAAACCCTGACTTGAAAAAACAAAACCAAAACCAAAAACAAACAAACAAAAAACCCTACCAAGCTTAAAGCACCACTTTCTTTAAAATGTATTCCTATAGGCCCTGCTCACCCACATGTGATACTGTTTCTATGGATTCAACCCATAGTGTCACACTGTATTAGATCTTATTTCTGATTAGACAATGGTTTTGATACCCACAAGGCACATTAGAACCAGCCTCCTTGACCTGGTCATTGCCAACTCCAGTGTATCTTTCATAGATACCCAACACAATCCTCCTTTAAACTCCTATCACAACCGTTTCCTGCCACTCTTTCTTCTGGTTGACACAGCTTCCAAAGTCTAATTACCAAGAAATATACAAGCTCCCAGGTGTGGACTTGACACTCCCCCTCCCCCCCACACATAGAACTCCCTGATTCCTAGGTCACTGGCAACCTCTGTTAGTTAACTCGGTCTATAGCTAATGGCCCTCTCTTGTCTGTTTCTACAAAACTAGAGGAAGGAGGTCTGAACTCACTAAGGTCACACAACTTGGCCCATTTTTAAGGAGAGAACACTGAGGCACCAGAGCCAAGTGCCAACTAGAGCTTGCACTGACGTCTGTGGGGCACTCATCTTCAGTCCCTAAGGGGCCTGTAATCTTCACACAGAAATCTTTAGACTAATGGTTCCCAACCTTCCTAAAACTGTGACCCCTTAATATCGTTTCTCATGTTGTGGTGGCCACAACCATAAAATTATTTTTGTTACTTCGTCATTATAATTTTGCTACTGTTATGAACCATAATGTAAATATCTGATTTTATAATATCTGATATGCAGGATATCTGATATGCAGGATATCTGATATGTGACCCCTATGAAAGGGTCATTTGACCCCCAAAGAAGTTGTGACCCACAGTCTGAAAGCAACTGTTCTAGAGGAAGGCCCAAGACAGACATTCAAATGTCCCCAGAGAAAGGACCCGAGGCTTCTCTAAGGGCCACAGAAGGCCGACCCACAGGTATGGCAACTCAGGTTCTGTGTTTTCTCTGTACCACCACATCTACTCTCAGGGCTTACCCATGGCTCCCCTAATCCCAAAGCCTACCGAAGCCCTCACTTGGCCTCCAACCCTGGCTGAATCCACAGGGAAGGCAGGAGGCTGCTCCAAATGTTGGGGGAGCCAGTGGTTGACCAACCCCAAGCCTACAACAGGAACCTACCAGAAGGGATGAAAAATGTGTAGCCTTGTTTCAGCTCAATTCTTTGGCATCTTTCCACGCGGTCTCCCAGAAAGATGTCACTTTGTTTGCCTGACAGCACCCACTCCTCATACAGTGCCAAGTTGTGCAGGGTTGGAGGGATCAGCCAGAAGATCTTGAGAGGGAAAGGAGGCAGTTAGGCTGAAGTCTCTGATTTCTTCCAGACTCTGAACAAACCCCAAAGAGCCCCACCTACTTGGGGAGGGACAAGGAGAGTGGCAAATCCATCTGTCTGGACTCCCCAAGCAGGGGGGGGAGGGTTCTGGCTGCCTTTGGGGTATCCCCATTCCTGCTGAAATACCAAGGCAGGAATGCTTCCTGTGCTGGGTGGAATAGTTTCTCTCCTGAGCCACAGGCTTGTCTGGGAGGTAGTGAGAGAAGTGGAAGGGAATTTCCTAAGATGTATGATAAAATGGCCCCAATAAATAAACTCCGCCTGTGCTCACTTTGGAGGAGGAAAAACATCCGGAATCAAGTGGGCTGACTTCCTCCCAGAGTCTCTTTCAACACTGTCGTTTAAAATGGATGTCCATGAAGACCCAGATGAGCCAGGCACTCATGGGCATCCTCAAGAAACACCTGCATCACCTACATCCATGCAGGGATGCTGCCCACAAAAGTACACTTAGCATAGGCACCCTGAATATACACCCCACTACTTCATTTTCAGAGCAATGTCTATCTCTGGTGCAAAACGTTCTTGCTCAGAGGCAGGCAGCAACTGCCACCTCTACTCTGAACTCTACTCTGAAGTTAAAAAACCCAGAGACAAAGCTGAGGAACTTCATGCTAGAGGGTCTTAGGAGGTGCAACCCGGCCTGAAGTACTTACAAAAGCTATAGATACTCACCTTCCCACCACGGAAAACATGGTACCACACAGAGGTACCTCCAAAGTCAATGTGGAAGTCAGTGAAACAACCCTTCACACTCATCAGACAGTACCTGCAGTACAGAAGCAGGAGTGGGGGCAGAAAGCACAAGTCAACCCCAAATCACAGGGTGAGCAAACCCTTCAGAGCCACCTGACCCGATGCCCTTTTATAAAGGTTGCAGATGGGGAATTTCCTCTTCTTATTTTAAAAATTGAAATCTAAGTGGAGTTTCCCTCCTGGGGGATGCCCCTGGGATCAGGTGACAAATCTCAAGCATGGGTCACCCACCCCAGAGCTCAGATACAGCATCTTGGTTTTCAAGTTCCCAAGAGAACTGGCAACCCACAGGCCACTATCAGTTTCGACCCCTAACTGACACCCACACACACACACACACACACATACACACACACACACCCGCCGCCCTGCCCAACTCCGAGGCTTCCTTTCTACTCCTTCACAGATCCGATGGCTTCAGCTCTCCCTAGCTGCCAGCCCCCTTTGTAGCAGCTGGGCCCCCTGGAATTCAGTAGTAAACCACCTGCTTAGTCTGCCAATTACCAGTCCCCATTCATCTCATTCATTCAACCAGCAGTCCAGCCCAGGAATGAAGCACAGCGCTGAGAGAAATGGGTAAAAGGACGATCCCTGCCCTTGCAGATGAGCCCCTTGCAGTTGAGGCTACACAGATAAAGTTAAATGATGCAACGGCTTGACAAGTAAGCAATGAAGCTAGAAATCCCACCCAGTTCCGCATTCTGAAACATCCTAAGTTAGGGAAATCCGACGAGGAAGCACACAGATTAGTGGTGGCCAGTGGCTGGGTGGGAGTGGGGTGGGAATGACACTAATGTGGGTGGGGGTTTTATCCCGTCAGGATGAAAATACCTAAAATTGACTGTGTGGTTGCACCTTTCTGTGAACACACCAGAAAACACTGGGTTGCACGCTTTTTCTATGTGAATGATATGTGAATTTTATCTCAAAGATGGTTTATCTCAAGTGGAGGAATTCAAAGACGGTTTTGGGATTGGAGAGGGGTGAAGAACTCCGGCAATGGAAGCTGGATCACAGGTTGTGCATTCAATGCGAGAAGGAGCCCACAGCAGCGTCCCTCCCTGATAAGCACTAGAAGAGGTAGGCAGTCCAGCCTTTAAGGCAGGTACACAACAGGCTCCCGTTCCTCCCCCTACATGCTACCCGCCCTAGGGGTGCACAGAGCCTGAGTAAGCGGGGGTACCTCACTGGCTTCCAAGTCCAGGCCTGACCAACAACGGTGTTAGCTCCTTTACCACTGACCCCTACCCACAAGAACCCCAAGGGGCACAAAAGAGCAACCTCCCCTCCCTCATGCCCATCTTGACACCTACAGAGGCCCGCATACACGCTTACCCCACTGACCTCTTTTCCCTGCTGCACTTTG
The DNA here is from genome assembly GCA_001685095.1 of Ellobius talpinus. NCBI lineage: Eukaryota > Metazoa > Chordata > Mammalia > Rodentia > Cricetidae > Ellobius > Ellobius talpinus. The sequence continues at coordinate 17,187 of LOJH01013006.1, read as the reverse complement.
CTCTTCCGTGGTTTGGGAAAGAGGGATAGAATGGGGCGGGGACCTGCAGGGAGGAGCCAGCAGTAAGCCCAGTGGAGAGAATGGGGGGCGTGGGGCTGGGCTGGTTTGAAGGCTGGAGGGCTCCAGGAGCCCCCTCCTTCTGGTTGCCTTTTGCACCTCTTGTTCAGGTGGACCGGGGCTCGGCAATATGCAGGCAGCGTGCCGCGTCCCTCCTCCGGATAGGCTGGAAGGAGCTTTAACCATGTGTCTGCAGGAGTCTGACAAATCAGAAGGCCTCCCCATACATCAGAGCCCCGCTGCCTAGCAACCCCATCGGAGGGGTATAGTTGACAGCCCAGGACCGTCACGAAGCTGGCACTAGCTCTGCTGAAGTCCTGACTGGGGCTCCACACACACCCTGCCGGCCCGCACACCTAAGGCGATGCAAACAGGTCCTGACTTAAGACCTCAGATGTTCCCTCCAAAGAATGGGGGGTTCCTAAAGCCCTACCCTACCCCACCCTCATGGACCACACTGGCCTCTTTCCTCTAAGTTCCACTTCAAAATATTAGTCCTCATTTCCCTAAAACCAGCTCTTCCTCTCAGGTTTTTTTTTCTTTTTTAATCTAACCTTGGTTTCCACCCCCTCCAGGCCTCAGCTGAACACAGACTAGAGAAAACAATTTAAGTGTGTGGGGTGGAGCCAAGAGGACAGGCTTCCTTTAGCCTGTAGCTGGATGCCCACGGGGCACCTATAGCAGGGAGAAAGAACCAGATTTAGTTTGTCCAGCTCTAGGACCCTTGGGACTGCTTGGTCAAATGGGTCACTCCCACTCAGCCCATCTTCCAGACCCCCCTTACCCCCGCCTCCCCAACCACTCACAAAGAAAACTAGGTTCTCTCTGGCTGTGTAGGCAGGGAAAGTTCTCCAAGCGTCTGCTCTGCCCTCAGGGACCTACTGTGTTAGAACCTTCCTTCCAGACCAGCCTCTTCTAATGTGGACCCGGCCTTTCGGTGTCCATTCCAGCCCTCAAGCCCTTAACCCTCTCATTACGCCGAAGTGGCAGTGAGAGAGTGGCTTTGTACTGGTCCCTGCAGTCCAAAGGCAACCCTGCGCTTGCCACCCCAAGGCTCCCACCCATGCCAATTGGGGGCTTCCTACTAGCTCCTGCTCGCTCTGGCGTGACGCCTTTGCACTGACCTCTACAGCTTCCTCCTCCCAAGCACACCGCAGTCACATGGGCAACCCGGCTCGGCTTGGTGCCACAGCCTCTAGCTAAAGCTTTCCCCTCCGCCAGCCCACCAGCTAGGCAGGCTAGCAGGCAGGTTTCCGCAATGGCAAGGCTGGACAGCCACGCACGCGACACCCCAATCCCGCCCCCACCACACCAGGTGGCTTCTATGCACCCTGCAAGTTAGCAGCTGAGAATTGCTGAAAATCTGTAGCCAAGGAGCGCAGTCCTTGAGGGGCTGGAGGCCCGGGATAGAGGAAGGCTCGAGGTATGTGGGGGCACTGCACCTGCCTCACCAACTTTGGGGCACGGCCTGGGGTCTGCAGAGGCTGGGCGGCCCCAACTCGCCCTTCTCCCTCCAACTTCCAGAAACTCTCCCTGAGGTGGCCCAGGTGGCATTCCCTTGGGCTAAGGTCTGATGGAGAGACTCAGGAAAGCTGGCGACGGGTGGCGGACTAGAGGCGCCGCGCGGGCGCGAACGTACACACCCCACACTTCCAACCCGCCCGGGGAGACACAAAGAACAGCTCAGCGATAGGGCCATGCATCCCGCCGGCAGGAAGCCACCCACACCCGCCCCACGCGCCACAAAGGAGGTTACCCTTGGCGGCCGTGGAGCGGCTCCCAGGCGTCCCCCTTCTGCAGAGGCTCGACGCACTGCGCGCCAGACCCGTGGGGCGACCGCAGCCAGCGGAGTCCCCTCCACCACACTGCCAGGCCCCAGCCTAGGACGCTGGGGCCCTCTCGCGCCTCCTTCCTTTCTCCAGGAGACAGGCGCTGTCTGTGCTCATCCCAGCGCTGAAACTGAACACCCGCGCGGCGCGGAGGCACCGGCCACACTAGAACACGCGCCGCCACACACGGTGGGACCCCTAGCCCACTCTTAAGCTCCCAGGCAGTAGCTTGGAGACTACTGGGTGCGGATTTTCCGCACCTTACTGCCCAGGTGGCAACCTAATAAAGCCACCCGCCTTAAATATTCCCCACTCTGGCTGGCATAGCTGGAGGGAGGACCAGAGCTAAGATTTCTGTAAAGTCTATGATGGGGAGGGGTGAGGTTCTGGCCCTACTAGCTGTGTGACCTTGGGCAACTTCTTTCCTCTCCCCAGTAATTTCCTAGAAGGAAAGCTGAAGTTTAGCTAGGCATTCTAGAAGACTCTTCCCCTACCTGACCCTCAATAGCCCTGTAACCCTACGGACATAGAAATCATTGCAGGAATTCATTTAGATACATATCCAATAATTAGAAACTACATTGTTCAAACCAAACTTCACACATTGTAAGCTCATCCCCACCATTTCAGATGAGGAAGCCAATGTTCAGAAGCACAGCCCCTCATCCTGGACACTAACCTAAAAGTGGCAAATCTCCCAGTCCCATCCTGATCTTCCTGGCCAATACCAACAAAATTTGATGTCACAGGCCAACTTCAATCATTCACTAACTTTAGGCAAAAGAGAGTTCAACTCAACTCAAAAGTCACCCTTCCTCCAAAGCCTCGAGGAGCCAAGAGATGTCGGTATGACTCCAAAGAGGCAGAAACCAAATACCATTCTTTGGCCAAACACTGTATACCATGGAAAGCCATAAGGTTAATAGGTTCTAACTAAAGTGTTGACAGTAACCATTGGTTACATTCAGATCCTATAGAAACAGTGTAGCCTCTAGGCCACCTTTCAACTCCATCACCCCACTTCAAGTATGCAAACCCGGAACTCATTTCCAGGGGTTTAATGACCCAGGCAGTTCCTTCTCTGTACCTTCTTAGACTGCAACTGGTTAGATTGTTTTTCTTAGCAGGGATATGTTTTCCCTATTGAAAGGTAAAAAGAATAGCTCCAGAGAATGTTCTCTTTCTTGGGTGTGAGCACTCCTCATTGGGGGTGTCTCTGAGCAAGAATTCTTGTCTTTGGAGTTAAAGAAAGCTGGCAGAGGAGACTACCCTAGAATCTGGACTAGGGAGATCAAATGAGAGGATTTTTTTTGAAAGGTACCAAGAATCTCGAGTTCTGGAGTCCACTGTCTGTCCATGACTGTGAGTTTCCCTACCTGGTAAGACATGGGTGAACACTTACGATGGCAGCAAACATCTGGACTGAAAGGGGCACGTGGCTCTAACAGATGTGAAGGAGGCCTGGCTGAAAACAGAACTTCAGACCCCCAGGGGCCAAATGTGAGACCTCTCATCCCACCTAAGGACGATACTCCACATTTCACATCTGCTGCAGATGCCTGTCTTCCCACAGCACGAGGGACAGGCAGACCAAGGCAAAGAGACTCCACACAGAAGGACAAGTTGAGTCTCTCAACGAAGAGAAGTGCACGCCAGCCTGACGCCCGAGCATTCAGTAAAACTGTCACCCTGTGTTTTCAGCTTCTCCTTCCAATATATCCCCCAGATTTTCTAGTCAGCAGAGCAAAAACATACAGTAAAATTGTGAGTATGTGTGGGTGGGTGAGGCCAAGCCCCTTTGCGGTCATCTGGGCTGCAAACATATGCTTTATTTGAAGCCCCCTTTTTGCTGGGATTCTGAGCTCCTTGACTGTGAGTCCACAACCTATCATTACACTAGTAACACTCCCTGCCAAAAACCCCGTTACAGCAGCTAGGAGTGAGAGACTCACTAATCCCTTTCTGCACACCCTTTCTGCAATGTGCTACCATGCCCAAACCTCCTTAGTGGAAAAGGTGCACACATGTCCAGACCTATCCGATGGTGGAGGCTTCCAATGCCCAGGAATTCTTTCAAGCTCCTCCTTTCAAAGGATAAAGCTAAGCTGGGGCTGCAGCTCCATGGGAGAGCACTTGCCTGGTGTGTACACATGCCTGGGGGGGCGGGAATCTGGACATGTAGTTCAGTTGGACACCTGGACAGTATAAAGCCCTGGGTTCAAAGTCCAGCATCAATCACATAAAAACAAGACTTGGGAGTGCTGGAGAGATTGCTCAGTGGTTAGGAGACTTGCTGCTCTTGCAGAAGACCCAGGCTTGGTTCCCTGCCCACACATGGTAGCTCACAACTGTTACTCCAGTTCCAGAAGATCAAATACCCTCTTTTGGTCTCTGCAAGGACACATAGTATGCACATATATACATATAAAAGAAAAACACTCGCACACATAAAATAAAAAAAATTTAAAACATTTAAAACAAGACATGGGGTCACATGTCACATAACTCCAGCAGTCCTGAGGTTGATGCAGGGGAATCAGAAGCTCAAAAGTCATCTTTGGCTATACAGCAAATTGAGGCCAGCCTGGGCTACATGAATCTCATCTCAAAGAAACCACCACCCTTCCAAAAAGGAATAAATAAATAAATAAATAAATAAATAAATAAATAAATAAATAAAAATAAAGGTAGAACTCCATCTCTACCCCCTTAGGGTATGAGCTGGATTAATTAATGAATACAAGAGAAGTCAGGGGGGGCTGGAGAGATGGCTCAGTGGTTAAGAGCACTGATTGCTCTTCCAGAGGA
>LOJH01013005.1:0-25153 GCA_001685095.1 Ellobius talpinus | reverse complement strand
TTCTTTATTAACCAATAAAAATAACACATAGACAAATGACCCACCTACATCAAGTAGGCATCTCTGTGAGTTAGAAAACTCTTTTCCCTTCCTCTTAAAGCATGTACAGTAAATACAACAACAGGGTAATCCCTTCTAGAACACTATTAACTCAAAGCCTGGGGAGAACCAACCCATAAATGCCCATGTGAGTATATGTGCAGATTCCTGTTAAAGCTGTGCTGGATGTCTGTGCTACCTCTAATGAGAATGGTCCCCAGAGCCTCATGTGTTTGAATGTCTGGTCCCAGCTGGTGAAATTGTTTAGGAAGGATCAGGAGGTGTGGTCTTGATGGAGGAGGTGTGTCACTGGGGGCAGCTTGAAGGTTTCAAGCATCTATGCCTTAGCTTATCTCTCTCTATTTTTTACCTACAGATAAGAATGTAAGCTATTTCTCCACCGTGCCTGCCTGCCTGGTACCGTACTCCCTGCTATGATGGTGATAGACTCACCCTCTGAAATTGTAGGCTCCCAATAAATGCTTCCTTCCATAGGCTGCCTTGGTTATAGTGTCTTGTCAGAGCAATGAAAGAGTAACACATTCTTCTTTCAAGGCAGCAGAAGTTAACTTCATCATTATATCCCCAGATGAGGATGGGAAGCAGTGGCTGAAATTCCCATAGACTGTTCAGTAGCTAATACAAGAATTTAACTCTGTGGCTAAAGTTTAAAATTGATTGTTTGGGTTTTTGTTTTGTTTTGTTAAATATTCAGATAGTCAAAACAAAAGTCAAAGAGGGAAATCACTTCTATTCCCTACAATACTAATTAGACAGAGGACAATGGACTTTCCCAACTTAATGAAACAGAAGGATTTTAATCTTCCAAATTGGGAACTTAAAATAAATAGGGCCAGCTTTATTGGCAAGCAATTTATTCTCAGTAAAATAAAACATCATGAATGGTCCATCATTAAGATTGGTTAAGCTAAAGCAGGCACTTACCTGAAAGGGATTTCCCAAAAGAGAAGAGGAAATTACATCTCCAAAGCATGAGACCCAACAGTGAGCACTGATAGGAATGGACCTTCAGTTACCCCACAAAGCCACCTGACCTCTGCCCTGGGTCATAACACACTACACATGCCCTCACAGTCTTGTCCGTGTCTAGTGGTTTGGGTATAAAACTATAGATTCATCAAGATAGGTTAGATAATGAAGTATTTTCTCCAAATATTCGAAATACAAATGGACTGGACATTGTGAATGTAATTCTTATCTGATAATTATTCTTTTTTGCCTTTTTTTATTTTATTGATTTTTATTGAGCTCTATATTTTTCTCTGCTCCCCTCCCTGCCTCTCTTGTATATAGTTTTACTATGTTAGAGTTAATCCCTTTCCTTTTTATTTAGAAAAAGGGGGAAATGTTGTGGGATATTTGTATATTGTTTGAAAATGTATTGCTGTGGTTGATATAATAAAACTTAATAGGCTAATAGCTGGGCAGAAGAATACAGTTAGGACTTACAGGCAGAGAGAGAACTCTGGGTAGAAGAAAGTCATGCTGTCAGACTCAGAGGAAGGAGGTTGGGCAGTAAGGTGGTTGGTTACCAGCCAGGTAGAAAAGCATAGATCAAAAAAATGTAAGTTAACTTAAGTTATAAGAACTAGTTGGGAATAAGCCTAAGCTAAGGACAAGCTTTTATAATTAATAATAAGTCTCCATGTTATATCTGCAGTCCCGACAATAAAGCACAGCTACTGTGTTGCTGTAAACGAATGAGTAGGTTGTGAAAGGAAGCAAAAGGAGGGGAAGAGGAGGTGGGAGGGGAGAGGAAGCAGAGGAAGGTGGAGTGGTCACTAGGTCCTTGTGCTCACGGATAGTACCAGGGAAACCAGGAATGTTGAGCATCCATGCTCTTCAATGGAAGGACCTAGGCTGTTTTATCCTAGAAAGTTGGGAATAAATGTAATTAACAACCTGGTGATCTTTGCTGTCTTAGGCCTCACCCAAATCCCCCAGACTACGACATTTATCTCAGGCTCTTCCCAGACTCCTGAGCATTGCATCTAGTTCATTATTTTCCATTCTTATTGAAGAGGTCACAGGTACTTTGTAAAAGACATGTACTTTGCAAAGGAGTTTCTGGATGTAGTCATGCCTTAAGCTTTGTGATCTAAGTTGTACTGTGTCTAAAGTCAAAAATAAACTACTAGGGGTCAAACACTAGGAGGTTGAACCAACACTGGCTGACTAAGTCATGTTGAACTGGATTTCCTTTTAGCCTCACACAGATCACTGTTCTGGAAACTGTTCATTTTCAGGGATCCTGATAGCTAGACACTTTCAAAAGCACTTACCCTGAAGCTCATATGGAGAATTCACGCCACAACAGATCAGACCTTCTGCAGATTCAAAGCAGAATTCTTACAGTTCTTGAAAAATATGTTGCTTGAGTATCAGACAAGATGAGCAGTAGTGCCACTCTATGAAGTGACGTAAAGAAGGACTTTGGGAGACTTGCTGCTTCTCCCAAGATGAATTCTGCAGAGGATCACCTGAGCATACCTATGCTGAATGTGCACAGACTGAGATCCTGCTATTCCTGAGCAACAGACTAACCTCCTAAAGTGAATAAATCAGAAGCAAGGTCTTTTCTCTTCAGCAGCCCAATCCTTGACCCCCTTTCCTTCTCCCAATCGCAGACCCTTTACCATTTTTTTTCATTTTATTCCTGCTCACTGCTTCCATGTCTCTGATTCCTGCATGGCTGAGCTTTCTTTGAATGTAGAGGCGTGCTCCTGGGCTTCAAGGACTATACCACAGCCTTGGCTTTGTGGACCAATACCATCTCCAGCACCATTTCCCCTCAAAGACTTTATGAACTATTATTTATCTGTAAACACTGAAGGGTTTTCTAAGGACCCACAGAAACAGCCCATAAGATACAGTCCAATCATACAAGAAAATATAAATTTGAACAAATACAGCTTGAACCAATCTGTTTATACATGCACACACAAGCACACCTGTGTGCGTGCACAGACACAAACACACAGATGTATCACATCAGAGTGATCTGTTGTCACCAAAATCATAGAAAAAAAGCTTCATAATCTGAAATGCTTAAAGAGATCTATGAAATAAAATAGCCTTTGTCTTCACTGCTTTCTAACAGGAATTTAGTACTTCCCTTAATTATTAGACTTGTTTGGCTTGGTCACTAATGGCAAGCTCAAACAGTTCCACATTTCTCAAAATGTAACTCTTGTTTGTCACAACTTTGAACTTTGGGTAACGGCTCTATCTTTTGCTAAACATTACCAGATGCCTTGACACGGGGGAGATCACAGAAAGCACAAGCTTTATTTTAAAAATATTTGAGCAATTCCCTTTCAGAACAGCTCATCCCTTTGTTGATTATCTGTTTCTCTGTGTGAGTTTTAAAAGAGTGGCTCGGGAAGGAGTTCATCAGACTGCCAAAGGGCCCCAGGCCAACGCGCACAAATCAAGAAGCATACAAAATCAACACACGTCAACATACAACATCAAGAAGCCCCAGCAGTCCAGATGTTTGACCACAGCTTGCTCATGATTTAAACAGATCTTGATAAAGTAGAAGCTGGTTATTATCACTTTCTATTTTTTTCTTCAAGATCCATAATGCTCACTTTCTGTTCAAGTCTACAGTATCCCTCTCTTTTTGGTGAACCTCAGAAACACCACCAACAACAAAACCTTGTTTCCAGAGTTGGGAATAAGGAATGGTTTCCTTAAAGCAAACACTGAGAGAACCTGAGCATCCCCTGGCTCTACCTATCACCTTACACAAGACATTCTTTCTCTGTGCCTTCGAACTTAAAGGCGAGACAACTCTCCTGGTATTCCCTGGTTCACATCACTGAAGACACTTTCCTGGGTATGCAGTCACACAAGGGTGGTTAGAATTGGCCCTCTCGCTAGGGAGCAGATTCCTCCTGCCTGGGCGCAGGCTCACAATGAGCAGCCACAAACCTCATGGCTACCTCAGCTCTAGCGTGAAGTAGCTACTTACAGACATAAGTGTGGGACATGTGGAACACGGAAACCTCAGAGTCACTTATTCCTCTAAATTAAATGAAATCTGTCTTTACCTCTTGCCCAAGAAGGCTGGTAGCAAACTTGAATCGGTGCTGAGAATTGATCCCTACTCTGGCGTCATACTCCAACTAGTTCAGGTACACTGAGGGAGGCATCTAATGTGAGGTTCCCATCATTCCCAGGGTCCTCTCTCTGCTCTGTTCCTCCTTCTCCCAGAATACCCACGGATGCCTTCAGTGACCACCTCTTTGCCCACCATCTTGGCCAATCTCACCATTATTTTCAAGGTTGAAGATCACAAAGCTCATTGTTAAATGATCTCCCTGTTCACCCTCCAACCCAAACCCACCCTGGTTCTTGTGTGAGCCAATCTAATCTTTGTCTCACTCATGCCTCGAATTCAGTCTCCGCATTCTTCTCTTTCAGCATCTCCAACATCATGCCTCCCAGCGAATCCAGGCTTTTTTCAAGCCAGTGATGGGCTGGGTGTTTGTCTTTGGAATACTTAGCAATTGCAAAGTTTGGCTCTCAACTCCCAAACCTACAAGCTGAGGGAGCATAACTGCCTGGCTACATTATGGGAATAAAAGTAAAACATACAGCCATAGAAATAAAATGTAAATAAACGTTCCCATTGAATGCCATGCATTTAAAAATCAGTACATGGGCTAGAGATATCTCTCTAGAGAAAACAAATTTGCTTGGGTATGAATGCACAGTGGAAAAGAGGTGAGTTACTTTGTGTAGCAACTGGAAACTAAGTTTGGGGTTTGGGTTGCTCCGTCCTTCACTACATATGCATGCACACACATGTATCCCATGCATGCACGCACGCACGCACGTGCGCGCACGCACACACGTGCACGTGTGCGCGCGCGCACACACACACACACACACACACAGTTTAGCCAACCTTAGAGTGGAGGTCAAAAGAAAGGCAGTTATCTGTCCATACTTGCCGCCACTGCCCGGCGTCCCCTGGAGAGTGTGTAGGAAGCACCAAGATGCTACACCAGGTAGCTCAGCAGCTGCCCTGAAACCCACAACCACAACCCACAGGGAGTCACACAAGCTGCGCCACGCATGCCCACAGCTGTGGCCAGGCAAGGTTGGATTTCTAAGCCACATCCCATCCACAGAGGAGAAAATACTCCATCTCGTATGGTCATTACTCACTCTTAAAAGATTAATTTAGCAAAAATGAACACCCACCACAGTAATGAATGCCATCCACTGGGACATGGTTTGAGAAAGCTAGCCAAACTGGAAAACATGACTTTTCAAATTAATGGCAGAACTGAAGATTATTTTCAGATTTGGTCAGCGTTTTTTGAGAAGTAATAATTACCCAGGGTGGGAAAAATCCAGATTAGTATTAAGCTTTTGCGTGTTATGAGGTAGAATTCGCTAAGCCCAAGACCGGGCTTATTATTCACCTCCTCACCAACTGCTTTATTAGCCAGAAGGGACACACAAGGTCACACTGCACTGTAAAACTAGGGGCTTAGTGGAGCTGCTGCATAAGGGACCAGGTACATAGATCCATCACAAATCAGACTTAATAAGGACAGTTTATATAGTAAGCTGAGAGTGGTCTACACAGGGTCCCTGGGGAAAACACTTGGTATGTTTGATTGCATTTGGGCCACAGTGAGGGGGCTGTTGTTACAGTATCATTGCTGGTTGCTTTGGTTAGTAGTAATCTCTTTTTATAAATCATGATATTTAGGAGCAGAGGTCTTTAGTTGTTTACATTGAGCACAGCTGGTGTAGAAGGGATCTGAGATTTGATTCTGGGCAATGTGACTACAAAGCCCATGCATGTTACCACGTTTAACATGGTGAGGACAAAACACACAACCGTAGACATGTATGTGCATTCAGATATCATAGATATGTATGTATATTCAGATACCATAGACATGTATGTGTATTCAGATACTGTAGATATATGTGCATTCAGATACCATAGATATGTATGTGCATTCAGAATTCCTTGCACATAACTCGCATGCGATATGACAGATCACCTTCACTAACACTATAATCTCCATGTAGGAATGGGTAAGGTCATGACCACCAAAGATAGCCAACCTCTGCGCAGGGCCGACAGCATGCAGTTCCAGATCTAACACTACACATACACTCATTCTCTGAATTTATAAAGCAACTTAGGCAGGCATTTATATTATCCCCATTTTACAGAAAAGGAAACTGAGGCAGGAGGAAAATAAATTACTTGTACTCAACCATTAGGAAACCAAAGAGCCAGAACTGGAGGCTTCTTACTCTTCACACCAATCCGATGAGGTAGGAACTGCTCTTCTTATTTCATAGTCAAAGCCAGTTGGAGGCACTCTGTCTCAGAAAGGCACTGTCAATGTAAAATACTTAGAAATCCGCCAATAAATAGTGTACCTTATAACTGTACATACATGTTTTATTCTCTGACTTTGTGACTGCGTGTGTGCAGACACATCCAAACATTTACACCATAGGCTCTGAAACCTCAGTCCCTCCTGGCTCAACCAAAGGCTCATCTTTCTTCGAGGACTGGCTCAAAGTTCCCTCCCTCAGAGAAGCCAGGGCTGACTGGAGAAAACTCTGGAATTTGTTACTTGCTCATCATTGAAAAGCCATTGCCGTGTTGTGGGTGTTAAAATGGCTCTGACAACCTCACAAAAGGTGCTCTCAGAGAGTAACAACCTGAAATAGTTTTCACATATCAATGCTGGCACTAGAGGTGCTACCCAGAGTCCTTGAAATGAGGGAGAGAGGGCCAGGGTGGTTTGCGGGTAGCATCTTGTCATGTTTCAGAAAGCAGGGAGCAAAACTGTCCCTGGTCTCATAAGGAATTCAACAGTATTCATGGAGTTTAACATAATACTCAGTTTTAAAAAGGAATCTTAGAAACTGGGTGTTGGGGCACACACCTACAATGCCAGCTACGGAATCTTAGAAACTGGGTGTTGGGGCACACACCTACAATGCCAGCTACTTAGAAGACTGGGGTAGAGGATGGAGGTCATGGGCAGCCAGGGAAACAGATAAGCCCACATCTCAAAAAGAAACCATCTTGGAGAAGAACCGCATAACGTGAAAGGTACCCACAGGTGTTGGTCATCTTTTACTTATTGTCACAAAATAGTTCAAATCGCTAAAAAAAAGGCACTTTTTTGTCTCACAGTTTTAGACAACTCAGTTCATTATCAGTTGGTCTCTCTGATTTTTGGCCTGTGGCAAATCAGCCATCATGGCCAACGGTGCATGATAGAGGAGGATGCTCACCTCTTGCTAACCTAAGAATCAAAGACAGAAAGAGGGGCTAGGTCTTGAAGCCTGCCTGAAGGACAAATCCACAATAACTCACCTTCCTGTCACTGAAAATCTCACCACTTAGAGATCCCACCGTTTTCCAACAGCACCAAAAACTGGACACCAAATCTTCAACGTATGGATGTAGGGCAAGAAGATGCAGGGCGAGAAGAAGCTCCCCACACCCTTTCTATGCTGCAAAAATGCATTGGCCAATAATGTATCATCCTCTTAACCCTGTGCTTCTCATCCCCAAACAAAGAAGGAGGGATGGAAGGAAAGAAGGGCAGTGTGGGGAAAAGAGGAAGAGAGGGAGGGGAAGGGAGAGATGGGGAAGGAGGGAAGGATGAAAAGAAGTCAGAATGGAAGCAGAATAGCAGGAAGGGAGGAAGAAAACAGAGGGCAATGGAAAGGAATACTAATGAACTGAGAAACAACATACTACTTTTGAAGGAACTTTTCAGACTGTGTTACTATGGAAACAGGAACAGGACAGAACTATGACGCTGGTACTGGCATCACAAGCACAGATGAACATCTCAGAATAGAAAGATGTCACTGCATACACCCCTTTTCCTTTCAAATGCACGGGAAAGGGCAAATATTCACTAGCCGCCAGTCTAGTCTGGATAATGGAGAACTTAACAAATTGGATGAAGATGTTTGATGGTTCTCTTATGGAGCAGAATCCTGTATCCCAAATGTTCATCGGTTTTGCTGACGGCACCAGGAAGACAGTGGAGGCTGCGTCCTTCTTGCTCTTGCATGTTTTGAGGACTGAAACCCTGGTGGTGATATCAGCTGGCTCTGGCACATCTATGAGGGGGAGGAAGGGGGTAACGACTCTGCCGTTTTCTTTCACTACTTAGGAAATTCTGGTGTGCTAGTTTGCTGCTTTGTGTGTTTCGTTTTGTTTCTGTAATTGCCTGGAATACAGTGCTGATGTGTGCAAAATACTTGTAGGGGCTGTAAGTTCATAGGAGGACGAGCCAGTAGGAGACAAGAAGATTTGACCAGCACCCCCTCAACCATCTGTGAAACTGAACTTTGCTGAATGGGCTTAGCACAAGCTAGTCTTCAGCAAACTCATGGTGTATAAATTGGGGTTATTGAGCACAGCTGACCACAAGGGCCTCACAGGAGATCTACAAATGAGTGCCTGCAACCCTGATGCAGTGAAACAGGCTGCTCTGGCTTAAGGACCAGTTCTAGGTACTCGGCCATCAGCACTGGTCAATGCTCATGGAATACCAAGGGAGGCAAAGAGCTTTCTTTCAAGACGCTACATGCACTTCTTTTTCTCCAGCAAAATCTCCACCTTGCTTTCACTCTCAGATGTAGCAGAAACAAGCGTCATTTTATTTAAAGAGCATCCCTTTGTGGTGGAAATTATAAAGGTGAGTCTTATTAAGTCTACTCAGCCTCTAGGGGAGCTGCTGAAGAAAGACCTCAGCTAGGGTTATGCGAAGAACAGCACACTGTTATCAAAGAATGCCTGATCACTCTGCCAAGGCAAGAAGCAGCTCCAGACTGCTGCAAAAAAGACAATGTTTCCACGGTGTGGCCTGGCCTCCCAGTGTCCTCTCTCATAGTGCAGAGGGAATGCCCTCTTCCTTTAAGGCAAGGCCATGATCTTGTCCTCACTTGAAAAAAGAGGGATGTGATGTAGAGGAAGGAATATCTAAGGAGTCTCGGTGGAGAGTTAAGGAAATAAGATCATCAATAAAAATGGGATCCAATTCTCCAAACTCCCCTCCAAAAACTACAGCTTCATTTGTTACGTGAATAATGACTTGATAAACATCTGATAGCATTTGATTTGGCGATAAACAAAATATATCTAGTGATATGACATTGCGTGGGAGGCAGCACAGAGACAATGTGCCCACTGAAATAAGAGCCCTCTTGAACTGGGACCCAGAAGTCTCACACCGGATTCTCTCCTGACACCAGTGAGCCTTTGGCAGGTTGTGTCAGCGCCCTTACAAATGCCTAGTTGGTGTGATTGTATCCAAATGCACAATTACCATACCACTGTAGTTTCAGCCAAAGCCTCGAGTTCTTATCTTTCCTTGGAATAAAATCGTAAAATGGGAGCTAAAGAGCTCACTGCCTCAATTCCCTGAAAACCACTGAGTGGAGAAAAACACCCAGGCAAGCTCAGGGAAGCCAACAGCATACTCTGTGCTCTGCAGCATCGAACAAAACTGGCCCTGACTTCCAGGTACAAGATGCTTTACCCTACGATCTTCCTATGTAGTGGATTTACAACAGATCCTGCAAACAAAGAAGCCCAGACTGCCCAGGCCCCTGTAGTGTATGGAGTGCATGAGGGCCCTGCCCTTAAGGATTTTTCCAGAGGTTCAGAACAACTTAAGGTTGCAATAAGATCTTACTCTTTCTGCGTTTTTACACTCTCTCTGCACCTGGCCAAGTGTTCCACAGCTTTCAAAACATCCTGATAATATACACTATATATATAAAACCACATATTTTTATTGGGCTCTTTCAGTATACTATGTTTGGTTCAGAGCCCTTGTGTTTTCATTGTTTGGGTTAAGATTTTACATTTATGAGGTGTTGGGGCAGAAGGAGGAGTGTGTTATGTTTTCATTTGTTTTTATTTTAATTGCCACACACTCTTCTAACCCTTCCCCTGGTGCTGACCTCTCCGAAGAGATGATAATCTCATTTCCTGCAACTTAAGAGGAATTCTTAGCAGGTCAAGACTCTCAACGAGACTTGAATGTTTTTTTTTTCCAGCCTTGCTTTCCCTATCAATGACATTAAAATCTGAGATGAGTCAAGTGTGATGTCAGTTTAATTCAGATACAATTTACTTGGACCATGGTTCCTCCTCTTTGTGAAATAGCACTTTCCAAAAAATGCCAGCATCCTGTCCGCATTCTTCTATTTTATTTTATTTCTAGAAATTTTACCCATTTAAAAAAATCTTTTCAGTAGTTAAACTTCAAAAAGTAGAACAAACTAACTTGAAAGCAGTTGTCTTGAATATCTATGGGATATTGTACCCTTCCCTCTGAAAGCACAGGTCACTGGGCCAAGGACACAGATAAGACACATGAATATAATAATACATATAACAAAAAAACAAAAAACAAAGGAAAAGGAAAAAAATAATACATATAACAACATGACGGTAATAAATACAGAGGACAGCATACAGCTATAATAAAAAGTATTTTCAAATGTGCTTGCTTCCTGGCCCAAATGGGCATTTACCTTCTCATTTACTCGGAGGTTGCAGCCAAGCACTGGTTTGACTGTATGGTCTCCTCCTCCACCCTTGTGGTTGGGTCTGAACCACGTGACTCGAGAGAGTTGAACAGTAGCTTTCTTTATTCTTGGAACACCTGTTAAGAGGTTATAGGGGATTTTATGTACAGGGAGTCTTCGCTCTCTAGGAAGAGGGAGGAAAGCCTCATTAAAACATATCCTTTGCCAAGGTTTCATTGCTCAAAAGAGGGAGTGTAACATTGAACCCTCAGGCACTCTGCAAACTGTGCTTTCAACCTTTCCAAGAGCCTTCTTGTAAATTCTGAGCTTAAATATATTCCCATCACATTCTATGCCCAAATGGTTTCTGAATCAATATACATTTAACCACAATAGCGATTAAATAAGTTATTTCTAAATTAGCCAATACATTATACACATAGTTTTCCCTCACTGTAGAAATCATAAAATATGCATGTATGTGTGTACGTATATATACACACATATATATTCTAAGTGTAACTGAAAGGTTAGAATAATTAAATGCTCATAAAGTCTATGAGTAATTTGAATATTTAAAATAGAATAAAGATAATAATACATATTCAGTACTCAGAAATCTACATTCAGCATAGAAAACTAAATTAATACACAAGATACTTCTATTCCACACCGAAGGCAAAGAAACACTGGATACATCAGAACATACAAAAGAATAATAATAAGTGAGAATGAAACAAAAATGGAAAATTTCCAGGTTCCAGAAATAGTGAAAACCATGAATCACAGAGGCTAAGACTGTAAACAAAATATAAGAATTCAGATAGTTCAGCAGGTAAAGGTGTCTGCCACCAAGCCCAGAAACCTGAGTTTAGTCCCCAGAACCCACATGGTGGAAGGAGAGAGCCCCTTCTTGCAAGCTGTCTTCTTACCAACACACACATGCCACAGCATACACACATACAAATAAAGAAATGTAATTTTTGTTTGGGAAATCACCATACTGATTTGCAAAGTGGATGTACCAGTTTGCACTCCCACCAGCAATGGAGGAGTGTTCCCTTTATCCCACATCCTCTCCAGCATAAGCTGTCATCAGAGTTTTTGATCTTGGCCATTCTGACAGGTGTAAGATGGAATCTCAGCATTCTGTGTTTATAGCAGCATTAATTGTCATAGCCAGTATCTGTAAACAACCTAGATGCCTCTCAACTGAAGAATGAACAAAGAAAACGTGGTGTATTTACATAATGGAGTACTACTCAGAAGTAAAAAAAAATGACATCTTGAAATTTGCAGGCAAATGGATAGATCTAAGGAAAAAACATATTTAATGAGGTAACCCAGACTCAGAAACACAAATATAATATGTACTTATTCATAAGTGGATTTTATACATAAAGCAAAGAACAACCAGCCTACAATTCACAAACCCAGAGAACCTAGACAACAAAGAGGACCCTAAGAGAAATATACATGGATCTAAATAGAAAGGAGAAAAAGAAAAGATCTTCTGAGTAAATTTGGAGTGTGAAGGTCACTGGAGAGTAGAAAGGAGAGGGGAAGAAAGGAGAGGAGCAGATAAAAGTGCATATTACAATAAAAACAATAAAAAGAAGAAATGTGATTTTTAAAGTATGTGTGTATATGTATGTACATATGTGTGTATGCATTGTGTATGTATATATGGATGTATATGTGTGTATGTATGTGTGTATGTAAGTCTATGTGTATGTGTGCATGTATGTATGTGTGTATGTATGTATATATGTATATGAATTCAGGACCAAGAAACATGGCAAGCATGACCTGAACCTACATGGTGAGCATCAAGCCATACTCAAGGTAGGGACTAGAACACACTTTGCGCTTGCCTGCAGGAGTTTCATGAATCTTTCCTTCTCCTGGGCAGTAGATAAAGACTTCTTAGAAGTCAAAACCCTTCACTTCAACTTACTTTCAACCTAACTTCTACTCTAAGAGAAGAAACACAGGAATGTAAAGAATAGAATCAAATATTGAAGCCTGTCAGTCCCAAGTGATAGAAATTCTAGAATCCTGTCTGGGAAAACAATCTTAGCTGAAGATGAGTGAAAAAAATAACTTATCATTTGAGAAGACATGCTACCAGATCATGGGAGAAACGACAGCTCAAAATTCAGCTGGGAGGTTGTCTTAGTTTGTGCTGCTATAGCGGGGGTGATTAAGACTCTGAATTTTATGAAGAATAGAAACTTATTTAATTCATGGATTTGGAAGCTGGTAAGTCCAAATTCATGACACCAGTATCTTCTCTTTTTTTAATTTAGTAATTTTTTTTGATTATTGGGAAATTTCACATAGTGCACCCTGATTAAATTCACTTCCCAGTCCTCCCAGGTCTATCCACTATCCTTGTAAACCACCCCCCACCCAATAAAAATAAGAAAAAAATGAAATCAATACCAAGTTCAATTTCTGTAGCTCATATATTCACTGAGCATGGTCAAGCTCCCAGCAGCCAGTCCCTTAATGAAAACTGAATCCTTCCCCACCCACCACCCACCAGAAGCCATTAACTATGAAGAGTTTCACTCCAGTGTCTTTATCACAGTTTTTAAGAGCTCAATGGCTTTATGTCTAGACATGACACTGCTGTCTTATGAAGCGTTCTGCCCACATCAGAACATGGCAGAGAGCTTCACAGGATGAGACCAAGCCAGAATGCCAGCTCAATAGTCTTCCTCATCTTACAAGGATGCTAATACTATCTTAGGAACTTCAACCTTATGACCTACATCATCAATTCTGATTACTGCCCAAAGGACCCACTCCAAATGCCACTATCATAGCATTTGGGGACTAAGTGGCTGACCCGTGAGCTTTGTGGGAATACACTGAAACCATCACATAGGTTTGTTTGAAAAGAGAAATGTTTACCGTATTCAAAAAGAAAAGGAAACCAGGTCTAGAGAGATGGTTCAACAGTTAAGATCACTGGTTGCTCTGCTGAGTACCCAGGTTCAATTCCTAGGACCGACATGGCAGGCCACAAACATCAGTTCCAGGAGACTGAATGCCCTTTTCTGGCTTCCAAAGGCACTGCACACATGGTGCACAGATGAGCATGCGGGCCAAACATTCATACTCATAACGTAAAAATAAAAGTTTTTTTTTAATTCAAGAGTGAAGCCATGAATGTAATAAGAGTTTCTGCGAATTCTTTGGTCCAATAAAAGGCAGAAGAAAGAGTCTCATCCCCAGCCTTGTAGCAGACCCCTCGGAGTAGCCTGTCCTCCCTCTCTACCGCTGTTTCCTGGAGGCTCCACTGAACCTTGGCATGCACTCAGCTCTTCTCCCCCGTGGGACCTTTCCATCCCTGCTTCAGCCCATTCCAGCTCCTTTGTGTCAGTAACTGATGCCTAGAAACTCCTTCTACCTGGAGTCGCCAGGAGCCACAGTGGACCTGGACTCAGGCAGGTGAATCCCACTCTCCTTGCTGTCCTCCCCTGTGAGCTCTCCACTCTCTCCCTCAGCCCAGTTACAAACTCCTCACAGTGCCCCTCCTCCGACCTCAGCTCCATGCCCCAGAGACTCGAAGTCCTGGTTCAGACCCAGGGTCCCCTAGCCCTTTCATCCCTGGCTCATCCTATAGCAGATAATGTGTTGCCTTACTGCAGCCTGCTTGCAGGATCCCCTCTTCCAACCGCATCTCCAATTCCTCGTGGGCCCCAGCTCTAGGTGTGAACAGGATCCCCACAGCTCCTTCCTGAAGCCCCTCTCAGCCTTTTCTCCTACCCCCACCTCCATTCCTCTCACCTCCATTCCTCCTGGTCACCCACTGACTTCAGGATCATTCCCTGCCAGGCAACCCAAAGCCACCACACTTTTCTAAGATCCGGAGATGGCAAAAAAACAAAACAAAACAAACAAACAAACAAAAAACAAGCAGCAAAGCCTTCACCTCTAAAAGACAAGACCAGGTATCAACACCTAGGACCACAGCCATCTCGACCTCATGTGCCTAGACACCAGTGTCAAAGCACCAACATTGACAGTCAATGAAAAAGTAACCCGGACAAATATTAAAGAGAGAAATGCCAGAGTTAACTACTTCATAAACCAAATGGACCTAGAAGACATTGACAGAACATTTCACCCAAACACAAAAGAGTGTATCTTTGTCTCAGAAGACCATAAAACTTTCTCCAAAATTGGCCACACACGTGGACACAAAGCAACTCTCAGTAGATATAAGAAAACTCGAAAGAAAAAAAAACCTGCACCCTTTCTGACCACATGGATTAAAGCTAGATATCAGTAACAACAGAAACAACAAAAAAGTCTACAAACTCATGGAACCTGGTCCACTCATTACTCAATGAAAAATGGGTCAAGATAGAAGCTAGAAAGTAAATTAAAAACATTTTAAAACTGAATGAAAAATGAAAACACAACATATCCAAACCTATGGGACACAATGAAAGCTATTTAAAAGACAAGTTCACAGCACTAAGTACCTACATCAAAAAAATCGGAGGGACCTCATATTCGCAACCTAATAGTAAACCTGAAAGCTCTAGAATAAAAAGAAAAAGTAGAACCCCAAA
Source organism: Ellobius talpinus (assembly GCA_001685095.1). Taxonomy (NCBI): domain Eukaryota; kingdom Metazoa; phylum Chordata; class Mammalia; order Rodentia; family Cricetidae; genus Ellobius; species Ellobius talpinus. The sequence goes on along the minus strand of LOJH01013005.1, from coordinate 9,950 downwards.
GGAGTAGATGGAAAGAAATAATAACTTATACCTTAAACCAATAAAATAGGAACAAACAAACAAAAAACAACAAAGAATTAATGAGACAAAGGTAGTTCTTTGAGAAGAATCAGTAAGATTGATAAACCCTTAGCCAAATTAACTAAAACACACAGAAAGAAGATCCAAGCTAATAAAACGAATCAAGACAAAAAGAGCGACATCACAACAGACAAAGAAGTAATCCAGAGAATCATAAAGATGTACTTTAAAAATCTGTACTACACCAAACAGGAAAACCTAAAAGAAATGGATAAATTTCTATACAACCTACTGAAGTTAAATCTACATCAGATATGCAATGATGTAAACAGACCTATAAACCCTAGTGAACGAGAAGCAGTAATTAAAAGTCTCCCAGCCAAAAATATCTGGCTAAGGACCAGATGGTTTTAGTACAGAATTCTATTAGACTTTCAAGAAGAATGAAAGACAATACTCCTCAAATTATCTTGAAAAATAAAATGACATAGTCTGGATGATTTAACAAGGGAAATTTCCTTCCCACAGTTCCAGAAGCTGGAAATTCAGAATCAAGGTGTTTGCCAACCTAGCTCCTGGCTTGGGCTTGCAGCGAGGTACCATTTGGTTGTCACTTGACAGGTGCACATCTCTTCTCAGGGGCATCCTCTTCGACATTTCCTTCTGTGACAGAATACCTGGTACAAACAATGTAAGGAACCGAAACTCTGTTGGCAGAAGCCCCTTGTCTCGTGATGGATAAAAATAAGTATAGAAGAAAGGACTGGGGACCAGGTCAGGCTCAGCAATCTGTCGCACTCTCTGACGTTTCCACTGTCTCCTGAGACAGCACCACCTGGAGCTTATAGGGCACACTTCATATTCAAAACATAAGGGGTACTAATCCTATTATGGGGTCCCCATCCTGAAGGCCTCATCAGAAGCTAATCCCCTCCCAAGTACTCCACTTCCTGACACTCTGATGTTGGCGGTTAAGGCTTCTGCATGTAATTTATGGGAGACTCAATGTCAACATAAAACACTATCCTGTCTGCTTGGGTCACCGTCTATGTGTTTCCCTGTCAGATATCTTAGCCTGGACAATGTGTTCAGTGGTATCATGGTGGGGGTATTAAGTGGTACAACAATCTCAGCTGATTTTTACCTAGCTTTCCCTAGAAAATCTTGAATTCTATTGTATTATCTTGATTTACGACTATGAATCATAAACTACATTTCATTTGAAAACAATCAAAAATCTATGTCCAAGGAGTTGGCTTCCCTCCGAAATCCTCACTTCTCTCATTTATCATTTGCCCTCCAAAGATGAGTGAGTTACTGCTCAGCCACTGCTTGCTAAGATGTTCAATGAAATGTGAGACCTCCAGACACTCCTTGGGAAGATCATGTTACCAACATTCTGATTAAAATCTCAGGGGGGCATTTGGTTTTCATGTCTTAAGATGATCATGCAAACATATAACAGATAATTAAGTTGTATGGTTTCCTAGGAAAGTAACTTACTGAGCAAAACATTCTGCTCCTGTCATTATGTTTAATAAGCAGGTAAATCTAACAATGAGCAAGCGCAAAAGAGAAAAGTTCTACGAGAGTGATTGATTCAAGGTGAATGTTAAGCAGAACAGGAAGTGTGGAAAGAGCAATGCATAGGCTCTACCAGCTAGTACAGGTTTATAAAAACAAGTTTCCGTTAAGTGTTCTTGAAATGAGATGAAATAGAATAAGCATCAGCCTGTGCTGTGAATAACTTGGGAGTCAATTAAACCTCATATTGCAGGGTAACAGTGCTTCAGCTTTCAAACTAAAAAAAAATGCAAAAGAATCATGTAATCAACAGTCTACCCAGAATCAAAAAGCAATGGCATTGGTATCTGATGAATTATTTCATAAACATTTAGCATGAACCCTCTAGGGGCACATCATCTCATGTTCTGTATGTACCATGTATGTACGGCCACCATCCATACCCATCACTACAATGCTGAATGACTAAAATAATAGCACATTTATAGAAGTTCCTGGAAAGTTCAACTTCCTATCTGCTACTGTTCTTACTTCTACAGTGTCACAGCCTCAAACACATGGTGACCCTCCCATGCCAGTCTCCCTAATACTGGAATGCACAAGGCTCCATACATGTTAAAAATAAGGTTTAAAATATTTATTTATTTGACTTTATGTATGTATACATCATGTGCTCACCCAGTGCCCATGGAAGTCAGAAGAGGGCACCAGATAAGCTGAAACTATAGTTACAGATGATTGTAAGTCACCATGTTGGTGCTGAGAACCAAATCTGGACCCTCTTCAAAAAGAAAAAAAAGAGCCACTGCTTTTAACTGCTAATACATATCTCCAGACTCTCAAAACCAGGTTTTATATCACATTTTATTCTATCCCAATTCACCTTGGGAAATAGACATAAATACTTCAACCTCATATCTCATTTGAAATAGGTAGTGACTATGAACTATGATTGTCAAATTACCAAGATCAAAAAATGACGTGATGTCCATCAAAAAGAAAAAGTTCATTTTCTTCTTTTAGATGAAAGATGATCTGAATACACAAAATAAGTAGATGCCAGGTTGTGTAATCCAGACCCCACTTCACCAAGCAATGCATGAGGACCAATAATTGCAACACTTTCCAGGGAATGCTTGGTCCCACGCAGTCCTGTCGCCCTCGGCACTGGTGACTATTGATTGTGTACCTATTTTCCAGAAAAATAAAACACCTTGAACCTTCTGAATCATTAAACATGATTCAGTCAAAGAAAAGATGCCAAGAGTAGGAAGATTTGAATTATTACAAATGACTAACTTTGCTTTTAAACCCCACATACACAAAAGCAAGTTGTATTTCAAGGCTCTATTTCATTCATGTGTGCACATCAAACATGGAGATGATTTCATAGTTTATAAGCAAGCACACTTTTGATTTGCCATTTTGAATTCTACTAAACCTCTCAGACTTAAAAAAAATCATTTGATTTCCTGAAAGCTAATTAATAATGAAGATGTCTTCCCCTGAATATATCAAGTAGGCTACGTTCTACCTGAATGGGATTTGTGGGAGAAAATAAAGAGATCTTATAAGAGAGGGGTTTAGGTGCTGAAAAGACAATGGAATACACGTGACATGAAAGGGGCTGAAAGAATGCATGGAAAAGAAAACACGCAGGAGGTTGTGTGGGAAACAGGGGAAAGCATTGAGGGAGGGAGTGAAGAAGAACAAAGACAGACACAGGAGAGATGGCTCCGTGGTTGAGGGCACTGGCTACTCCTCCAGGGGACCTGAGTTCATTCCCAGAACCTACATGGCATTTCACAAACATCTATAATTGCAGTTCCAGCGAATCCAATGCCTTCATCTGATCCCCACAGACACTACATGTATGTGGTGCACAGACATACACGCAGACAAAATTCCCATGCACATAAAAAATAACAAAGAGATAACGCTTTTTTAAAAGAACAAAATATAATAACAAGTATATGATAATGACATAATGAATCCTATTACTTCATGTGCTAAATGCTTATTTTAAAACAAGAAAAACATTGGGATGAACCATGATACATATATAAGTAAATATTAACATATAAATAATAAATATACATGAATTTTTAGATAAAAATTTAGATGAGAAAGATGTCTTAGTCAGGGTTACAATTGTTATGATGAAACACCATGACCAAAAGCAACTTGGGAAAGAAAGGGTTTATTTGGCTTAGATGTTTGCATCGGGCGGACAGACTATCCAGTCTCAAGATTCATTTTTTGCCACATCGTCCCAGCCACTGGCTATGCACTCCTTTCCGAAAGGTAAGTCCCAACATCATTTAGGACAGAACCCAAACCACTCAAGCATCTTGTCTCCAAAAGTGACTACTTTCCTGGAAGCTTTATTCATTTCATTCTGAAAATTCTTGACATTTGGGCTTCTTTAAAGTCTTTTGGTTTTACTGTCTATTCATCACTTCTCATAAGAAAAAAAGACTTCGGAATTTCCAACCACATACCCAAAATTCTGAAGAACACAGGTCCAGATAAGAAAAACAGGAAATGGCATATTACAAGGACAGAAAAAAATGTACTTGAGGATAGCTTGGACATTAGCGAGGTACTGGGAAAGACATGGACGGTTCCAAAGAGCACATTTCATTAAACAGACATATGTAAAATTATTTTCATGTTGTGAGAACTAAATTGTCTATGATTTTACTCATAAAATATGCATGTGCTTGAAGGACCATTTATTTTCTTAAACTGTCCAAGATCTGGGGTTTTCTTTTGGTTTAGTTTTTTTTAATATTAGTATTTAAGACAAAAGCTTGAAACCTGAGCTGGTGGCTAGTTTCCTAGTTATTTAATTTCATAAAGCTGGTGTTAAGTTTGTCCTTTTTTGTCCCTTCTATACATAATGTACTATATTGAACTCTGGTTGTGACTTGAAGAATTCATGTCAAACATTTTGAATATTCTAGTGTTTTTAATTTAGTTTTAGCTCAATCGTAGAAATTAAAGATGGAAAAACTAGGATTCTTCCTCTTAATACGAACCGTAGTCGTTGGTCCAGACTTGGCTCTCCTTTCTAATTAATGAGGTGAAAGGAAAAGTCCTCTGAGTCCCTCTAGGAGCTGCTCCTGCTGTTTCGGAAGGGAGAGACTCTCCACTTTTCTCCCATATCACGCAGTCGCAGTGAGGCCCTCCGGAGCGCACACACATTCTTTTTGCTTGGCGTTACGTTTTAATTACCTGCTGATTGAAAGGGACTGTGTCTCTATCAGCTGTGGCGTTTGAACAAAAGGTGTGGTTATTGCTGGGCCAGCAAGTCACAGTAATACAGTGAGCTGTAAACCATTCACAGTGTTTAGACCGTGACAAAAATCAACTTCAGCCTGTCTTTCAGTCTTGCGTCACGGTGGAAGATTGACTAAAAGAACGCTATACAAGTTACCTTTTTTTTTTAGCAATAATCTACATGCAACCTCTTTAGTCTGCGCGATAGCTTTACGATTCCATTTATCATCTGAGAAGTGAAAGAGTTTTTTAAAGGTCATATTCCTTTGGATGTTAGTATTGCTCTTTTCACTGAAGAGTGCTCCATTACTAGACTCACAAAGCTGAAAAAAACTTTGCAAACCATCTCTTTTCACATATGAGGACACAGAACCCAGAGAATGCGTTGTTGTTACCTGTTCCATTTTTCTTTTAATATTTCACTAATGCAATAAAAAAAATCAATGTTGAGCTTCAGAGAACAACATTTGGTAAAGACTGCAACATGTTTCCCAGTAATGAATCCAAATGATTTTAAAACAGAATTTGAAATGCTGGTAGAATATATTCTTTATTTCAGAACCAAGTTCGTTGTTGAAGTTGCCACACTTTACCAAGAACAGAGCAGACCAAGGCTGTTCGAGCCCCGGCACATGCTGTATTAGCTAGATCTATGTTCTTATGGGCCTTTCTTAGCATCCTAAACAGTTTTAAGTTTTTCCTCTGTTCTTGTCTAGAGCCCTGTTTCCCATGCACCCAAACACAATAACTCATGGAAGTTATGGACAACCTGAAACCCATTGTTCCCTCTTACAACTAATTGAGAGGGCTGGCCAACATTGGCTTGAGAAGAAATAAATAGTATTTGCTATGCCTTATGACTAAACCAAAGGATAAGTTAATTGATCTTAATAAAACAAACTCAACAAATATCTGACAAAAATTCAACAGAGCTTAAAAGCAAACACAAAACTGGAGCATTGGCAGGGAAGGAATTCTTCTGGCTGCCTGTCAGGCTCTTTGATGGGTCAGAACTGTTCTATTGAGTGTCAGCCTAAGGTTAACTTACAAACAAGGCACATAGCACACCTCCACTTCAGCTTAGTCTACCAACACACAAGCAGGGTCTGTTCTGTCTTTGATTTACAAAAATGCAAAGAGGTGGTCCTGGTAGAAGTTATTGATTGGCCGTTACAAATTCCTCATGTGCTATACACAAATCATTTGACATTTATTCTTCTGCCTTTTCACTTAACTCAACAGTGGTTTATATCATAAAAGCCTCAATTTGTCTAAAGCATTAATTAGTTAAACTGAAAAATGCTTCCTCTGTCTTCCTCTTCTGACATCCCCTGGAAAGAATTTTTAATCAACAGGAAACTATTCAAGCTTCTACTAGAGAACCTTGTCTTAAGTCCATTTGGCCAGGCCAGTAGAATGGGAATTTGGCAGAGCCTGTAAACTTTTATCTAATTTCACTTTTACTTTGAAATGTTGCTGAATGAACAGCGCTAACTGAAAGAATGATGGATGAAAGGAATCTTTTCAAGTATTACCTAAGATATAGAGAAAGGAACATCAAAGGGAATAATGAATGACAAAGGAGCCATTCCACAGGCCCGCCAGAGTCTTAAATAAAGCAGACAAGATGGAAAGGGACAGCCCCAGAAGACGGTTTTGACTGTCATGGATACGACTGATATATCTTCCCTACAGAATGCAATCAACATTTAGATGTTTCAGTAATCAAACAGAAGTTGGTATTGAAAAGAGTGAGAAGCTTAAGGGTTTACAGAAATTATCCCACACTCTATTACAAAGGAGCACAACCTTTTTGTGTTATTTAAGACATGAGTCCATTTCCTGTTTTGATGGTTGTCTTCCTTTACAAGGTTGGTTTCTTGGGGAAATCCTGAGAAATAACACTTTTCACAAACTGCGGCACAGTGGGGAAAACAGAATGCCCATTTGGTCACATGAGCATTGGTTAAATAACCAGTCCAACACAGAACAACCTAGTGACCCCAGGAGACAGGCAACCCAGTGACACCACACTGAAAGAGATTGACAGCAGGCTCCAGAGACTGGGCTGCCTCAACACACTTTCTCTGACATCTCTGGATCAGGTGCCTGCTGAGCATGGAAGGGGTCCTGGAAGTCACAGCTGGTCAGAAGAGTAAGTCTCTGTTTTAATAAGAGGTGTCTATACTGTCAGAGACCACACAAGCAGTAAGGGGTCCTGCAGACCCTCCTCACTGTAATCACTAGGAAAGGTGTCAAACCCACAGAGAAGTGGAGGATAAGGATCCTTTCCAAAAAAACGTTGAGCCCAAAGGATGGACAGTTCAAACGGAAAATTTGTTTCTGTGGGGCAGTCAACATTAGCCCAATTGAAACACACACTCTATTTGAGCTCAGTAGACCATTTTGAGCCCTTCTATGTAACATACTGTATGTGTGTGTGTAATAAATATTAAATATTTCTTAAAGAGCTACAGAGGTGGCTCAGTAGTTAAGAACATTTGCTGCTCTTTCAGAGAACTAGAATTTTGTTCTCAGTACTCATGAAAAAAAGATAGCTTACAACTGCCTTTAACTCCAGCTCCAGGGATCCAATGATGCTACACCCCCTTCTGGCTTCTGCAGGCACCCACATGCCCTTACTCTCATGCACAGACATATACTCACATACACATAATAAACAAAAAAACCAGAAAAGGTGGTTTGATCCAAGAAAGGATGTTGAAATCAGACAAAACATGGCCTTCCCTGTTCCAATCTCCCAAAAAAGAATGTCTGCTAAGCATGCCATGTTTGGGACTCAGAAATGTTGCTTCTGCCTTTTGTCCAGGACCTCTGAGTCCAGGCTCCAGCAATGCTCTCCTGCTGCTCACAGAACACAGTAGTATTTCAGGAGGGTGATAAGACCAAGAACAGTTTCTCCAAAGCTGGGCCTGGAAACTTCCTGGAGCAAGGTGAGACACTTCAAATGTGTAATAGGCACAAGGAAGCATGAAATCAGTAAGACACTTTCAAACTTTCTTGTAAGTCTGGACCAAGGAAAGTGCATTTGACATTGCAGCTCAGGACATTTATTTGTCAAATTAGTTCAGTGTGGTTCAGATGCGAGCACAGCCACATGTGTGAAAATGAACAATGAGCAGACAGACGAGCGAAGGAGGGGGAAGTAGTTTGGGCAACGATGACGTTGTAGCTCTCCTGTTGCCACAAAGCCTACATTTACTGAACTTGCTTTGCCATAGGACCTGTATCCTCTGACTCTGTACTGTTTCTTCACAAGCACACCTTAAGCAACAAAACACATATCCAACAGCAGATAAAGACATCTTCAAATTTCCAATCACACTGATAGTATTCAGGCTCCTCAAGCATTGCTAGGGGCCCAAAGGGAAAAAGAATGAACAATGCTGTGAATGTCTAAAGCCACACAGAAGAGACAGACCTTGAGTCACACATTGAGAGGCAAGAGGAACTCACAAGGTGAAGAGTTTCAGGAAGAACATTCCAGGCAAAGGTAGGAGCATGTATAGAAACAAGCATGTAAGAAGCGCATCGGATGCGTGGAGAACTAACTTTAAATGACCCGGAGTAGGGGCAGATGGAGCAGAGAAGAAAGCAGGAGTCAGATTATCAAACATCCTCATTAAATGCAAAGTGTATCTAGGGGTCATGTGGATTCCTGGGGGATACAAAGATGGAGGGTGGGTAACATGGTCATAGTTGTATTTCCAGCTGAGAGCAGTGTCCAGAAGAGATCAGAGGCTGGCATCTAAACCCGGTAAATACTGGACTAGAATTGGGCTGGCGGCATCCAGGAGAAGTACAGATGTGGGGAAAATGTAGACATTGAGAGTATACAGAACAGCAGATGGGGGCTCTGAAACTCAGGGATGGTTATTAAGGATAACACTTACAACTTAAGATTCTGTGACCATTGGGACAATGACTCAGTGACCCAAGATCTAAAGGAAAAGAGAAGAATTAATGGGGTTAAGAGTGAAGCAGAAGGCAGAAAGAAGTCTGCACATGTTGAGTTCCCAGGGAGACTTTCTGGTGGGACAGAAAAAAAAAAAAGCAGGAAGCCAGGACTGGAGCAGAAGACAAAGGTCTCACCATAGGGAAAGGCTTGGAAGCCCAGTCCTGGCTCTGGTCATCCGCAGAGGTGATGAGCACATCTGAATGAAGACAAAATATAGGGCAAAACTATAAAGACAGAATTCTGGGGGCGAAAATAGATACAGAATGTCATCTTAGGCTAAGTCTGTGAAGGGGCTCGCCTCTTGAAACATAGGAAGCTAGTCCAAGGGAGAGAGGGAGGAGTTTGGGTGAACTCGAGCCAGGGTCTGAGGTAAGGAGAGAGCTAGACCTGCTCTAAGTAGACTTTGAGCAATGTTGTTGAAATGTAGGTGCTTGAAGGATGGATCTCCAGGAGCCATGGGAAAAGGATTGCTATTGTAGGAAGCCGCTTGTTTGTCCCGGCTGCACAGACTCCCAAAATAACTACACAGAAACTGTATAAATTAAATCACTGCTCGACCAATTACTTAAGCATATTGTTAGCTAGCTCGTACATCTAGAATTAACCCATCTCCATTATTTTATATTTTACCATGAGGCTTGTGGCCTACCAGCAAGGTTTCAACATATCTGTCTCTGGCAGTGGCTCCATGACTTCTCCCCTGACTCCGCCTCCTTTCTTCCAGCATTCAGTTTAGATCCCCTCCCCCAGCTTAATTCTAATTGGCCCTATCAACAGACCAAGGCAGTTTCTTTATTCACCAATGGTATTCACAGCATACAGAGGGGCATCCCACATCAGATTGCCATGACTTCACCACTAATGTGGAGTTCTTAGGTTTCTGTGAGGAATGGGAATTGATTTTAGTGACTAACCCATGATGATAATGGTGATGATGATGTCTGACAACAGGAACAAGCTTGTGAATGGTTAATCTCCATTTTTCATAAATTCTCTACTTGCAAATTTACCCACTGGGAATGTGTTTTAAGGCCCACACACCATATAAGTGCTGTGGTCATTTGCAAAGATGCAATAAGTGGCAGAAATTTTTTTTATTTATTTTTTTATTATTATTAAAAATTTCCACCTCCTCCCAATTCCC
>LOJH01013004.1:9322-24302 GCA_001685095.1 Ellobius talpinus | reverse complement strand
GACAGGCTCCAAAGCTACACAGAGAAACCCTGTCTCAAAAAACAAACAAATAAACAAAAACCAAAAGAAAATTAAAAAAAGAAAGAGGTTAACTTGTTGCTCATAGTAGAAATTTCATAAGAACTTGAAGGAACAGATATGAAACCCCTCAGGCTGCATGACAGGTCAAATTCACAAGAGCCCCACTGCAGCAAATCCGCCCCAGTTCATATAGACTCTGGATGCTAACACAGATTTTTATTTGCATTCAAGCTGGTTTGGTGTTATACTCACATAACTGCTATTAGCAGAGGAGACTGTATATAGTTTTACATTTACATATATTAAAAATCATATAATAAAGATGATAATACACACTAGACATAATAAAGTAAACTTGTGTCAGAAAGTACGTATTTCATATTTGAAAGTCATGTGGTAGCTTCTCCCAAACAGAGGAACTGGCATGGCTATATTGCAACAAATTTTCATCTGCACGTACAGTCTAAGAGGTCTTCTCTGAGCCATGGACGCCTGGACTAACCAGAGATGAGCAATGAAGAGGAATGAGCTGAAGGAAGGATAAAGCTTGGGTTTAACATGGCAGGCTTGAAATAGAAAGGGCAAGTTTCCCATTGAATATCTGATTCTGGAGCCTGAAAGACACAAATTCTAACTTAAACAGTAGAATAAGATATTTATTTTAGAAGCTCATGCCAACCCCTCTGCCCACAGAACACAAATAGGATGAGAAAGAAGATGGCCAGGGAGAGAAGCCAGCCTCCCACCAATACTGCCCAGAGAGGTAGGAAAAGACAGCAATAACAAAGAGGAAAATTGAGGAGAGACATGTAGACAGCCCTAGTTAAGGCTAACAGATACAAGGGGAGCTGCCCAGCCCTGAAGTACTGCAATGTCTGGGCATGGCTTGCATGCCTGTTGTGCAGACATGCCAAGGGGCTTAGCAAACTTGGTGCAGATTCAGCTGGGTCAAGTTTAAAGTCAGACAAAGATAGGAGAAAGGCCCCGGTGACCTGTGTTTCAAAGCTTGCCCTGGTGACCTGTGTTTCAAAGCTTATGTCAAAAGATATCCATGAGCAGGAACAGACAGCAGATGAGCGAAGACATAAGGGGTCGTTTAGGGACTCAGATCACTAAGGAGCTGGGATAGGGTGACAGACATAGCAGGGAGGGACCAGCCTTGAGCAGGAGGGCTGCTGTCACCTCTCACATGTGCGCAGAAGGGATGGGTACACAATTGTCTTGGGGGTGGGCAAAGTTCATGCTCTTTACTTTTTATGACTTTATCAATGAAGAGGAGATGGATTTATTAAACAAAAAATTTGTTTGGAGACTAGCGAAAGTTGAAAAAGCCAGGTTTCTGTTTGAAAGTCCAACTGTCACCTTTGTAAAGTGTATTTCCCCGGTCCATGAAGATCAGTGGTATCTTCTAACGCACGGGATGAACACACAGGCTGGGAACATGGCAGACTACACCATGTGATCTCTCTTTGACATCTTCCAGAAACTCTCTCCCCTCACCCAGATTATTATATTCAGCTTCTTTCTGACTTCCCACAAGGAAGAGTTCTTTTTGCACTGACAGGCAAATGGCACCACCCTCTGAAGGCCCATCACACTCAGTGACCATTAAACCATCACACTTAAGGACTGTTTCTCCAGACACAGGCATTAAGAGGGCAAACCAGACCTCATTTCAACTATTGGCATTTTATACACAAAAAAAGTCACTGAAGAGCTGACATGAATTCCTCCGATTTTACACAAAATACCTGGGACTGGTGATCTATGCTGCTTCATGCTTGGAGTACAATCATGGGAGGGACCAATTCACAGATCTGCGCAGGTGTGGATCAGTTTACGGGACATTCATATACAAACCGGTAAGATGAGGCATCTAAAGCTCCTGATGATGGACTATGGCTGCAAAGCTCCCTCTCCTATTTCTTACCTTTGCTACCCTTTGCCATCACTGCTCGGTAACCACCTCCTCCCCTACTCCTGACTATCCTTCCTCCTCGCTGTTCCCACTCCCCATGAGCAAGGCTGTTTCCTTGGCTGCCCCGCCTGCACATCTCCCCCGAGCTGTTTATCCCATATGAATCATTCTCAATACCTCTGGCTCCTTCTAACATTTCACCCTTTGACTCAATTCTCTCGGCTTCATCCCACCTCCACTGGTCTCTGTATAACCAATGGTCACACTGGAATCTGTTTCCTGCAAAGGAGGTTGATGTCCACCTCCTGAGGATGGGTGGCAGGGCACAATGTTAAAAAAAGATTTTACTTCTACTTCAACCCAATAATGTCTAGTTAGTTAATCATGGGCAGCTTACTAAACTCTCTGGCTAGGCACGTCTTTAAGGAAGAAAAGCCATTCCACTGTGATTCTGTAATTCCTCCTTTGTTCTTTGCATTCAGTACAGCCTTTCAGACACTTTTTTTTAAAGACAAGGTCTCACTATATATCCCAGTTGACCTCAAACTCATGGCAACCCTCCTCTACTGCCTCAGCCTCACCAGTAACAGGCTCACAGGCATGGACCACTGACCTAATATTTAAACTCTATTAATACAGCCCTATAAGAAGATTGAAAACCAAACCAACCCAAGGCTCCTGGACTTCATGTGTCAGGGTCATGAGGTCTTTTTATTTGCCCGGCTCCTCTCAGCACACCCTCCACATCTGTGAAGATGGACAGCTCTGCCTGTGGAGAACAAGTTCTGCTGGCCACTCTTGAATTTTTGGTAAACATTTTTAGATCACAACTTCACAGTCACCACCACCACAACTCAGCAACAGGACAGGTGATCAAGATTTGCTGACCAAACCATGATGGTAGTGGAGGTTCTCAAACTGTTGTCTGGCACATCCTGGCAGGCCCCATGGGTACCCACAGCATCAAAGTTGCTGAGAATAAATCTTTCTTTTATGTTCTCATTTTCCCCCAAGTGTACTGCTCAGTTTTGGGATATGAGTTACCACAGCAGCTTGGCAGAAGCAGAGCCATGAGCTCAGCTCCATACTACAAAACCAAACACTACAAAGCTCGAAAAAGCCAAGCGGAAAATTCTATCCTTTCCTTAGTATTTTTTGTTTGGGGAAAATTATTTTGTCCTTTAAAAAAAAATCTTACTGACACGAGGTTATTTTAGATAAAGCAATGGGTTGGAGAATGGGTGACATGTTTCCCATGTTCCCTTGGGTCCAAGCTGAGCAGTCACAATTCTCTCCTCAAGTCCAAAGAGCCTTAAGAGTTGCTACGAATGAGTGACTATACAGGAAACTGAATTAAATTTGAGTTTCGGACAAACAACAAATACACCTTTATTTCATGTGTATTTGCTACACAGTAGTTGGGACATTCTTAAGAGTTGGAGCTTCATTATGTTAAAAATAGGTGTTGTCCAACATTCAACTTTAATTGTGTACCCCACATCTTAACAATTAAAGAACTGACTACTTCCAACTGATTTTATAAGAATGAGCAAGAGGAGGAAAGCCTCATGAGCAGGTTGCATCTAACCTTGGCAGAGAAACATCTTTTTAAATTTGGATTCAGACTCAGAATCGGCTTTAAGTCTCAGTTCTCCAATTTGAGAAATAAGAGTGTGTTGCCAAAACATCACATAAGCCTTCAATGAGAAACTTGGAGAGCAATAACATTTAGGGATAATATCCGAGGAATGGCCTTGCGTTTTCAAGGATGCTCATATATGATGCTCGGTGGTCACCATGATTAACTTATACTACTTATGATGAGAAAGAGAAATCAATGAGCAAAAGTTAGCACTTTCTATTCATCTTTGGCCTCATCAAGAACTATCAGGTAGGTGCAGCTTAGCAACTGAATAGAGGGAAGGAATTTTCTCTGCAATTTTGGTCTGTTTTCTCTACCAAATAAATCAGTTTAAAACATCTTGCCCATCTTGAACCCACCTCCCCCATTATTTTAATGTGAAAAAAAGAATGAGATTCAAGGCAACTAATCCAATTGCTTTCTCAAGACCCAGGCTCCTGAAGTGTTGCCCCAGTCCATTTCTGACCTCTTGAACTCACAGAGGGGAAATTAAGGCAGAGAACCTAGCCATTCAAACCATTGTCGATATAAGACATGGTAAAATTTAATCTTTGTGCTCCCTAAGGCAAATAAGTATAAGCCAAATATCCAGAGTTACCTGATGAAGAATGGTTTGTTTCAAAAGACTGAAAATGACCTTAAATACAAAGTGTCTGAGACACTCTGTGCCATAGGATGACATGGAAGAGACAAGCTGAGTGCTAAGCAAATGTCACACAGATCACTGGGTTCAGGGACTCCTTGACCTAACCATCCTAAGGAACTTCATGGTGGACATAACCACATCTTCCTTGGAATTGTTTTTAATACACAGTTAGCTGTGGATTGTGGAGTGTTTTTATTTCTTAACTATTATTGACTAGCTCAAGCAAATCAAAAAGGAATTAGAGGGGCTTTGTTGGTTTGCAGCAAGACACTCATGTGGAGGTCAAAAGACAATTTGAGGAAGTGGGTTCTTTTCTCCCACCATGTGGAGCCTGGGTATTGTACTTTACCTTCTGAGTCATCTTGCTGGCCCAATAATTAGTTCTTCCTGGGTGGTGTCCTGAGTATTCAACCCACACTGTCTCACCCATTGAGAGCCCCCCACTGTCCACATGCCATGAACAGAGGCGGTAGCCTAGCGCATCCCGAAAAATTATTTATTTTTCATACTTGAAAATTCCACTAGCAGAAAACTTCAAATAACTATCAGGAACAGGATTCAAATCTATGGAAGAATAAAGAATCTTAAATAGTATACTTATTCACAAATTCCCTGGAGAAGCTTGGTTATGAAAGCCATTTCTAGTCTTCATCTGGAAGACTGGGATCTTTATGGGAGAGGTATTAATTTTTGTTTTTATTGCTTATAATGAGTCCTGTGTCCTACGAGTGATGCAAAGGGCTAAGTTCTGTAAGCTGAGAAATACGAACACATGCAGCCTCTGCAAGGCAGACCAAGAGTGTTTATCATAAATCCAGAGAATAAGTATTCATCCTACTTTATGGAAGACAAAGGTCAGGCCAGAAAAGGTCACAGATGCTGGGGGTCAAGTACAGATGTCAAATCTGCTTGTGAGGCCCATCCATCGCTTTCTTTTTCTTTCTCCTCTCTCTTCACCTACTCCCCGCACCCTTGCCTACACTATCGCTCTGGCTGCCACCAGTTTTCAAACTTGCCAGGCACACACCTGCCCAGGGCTCTTATCTTGTATCTTCCTCCATCCAAGTGCTTAGCTTCTGGAATATAAGGAGAAGAGTGTGTTCAAGGTGATGTAGCCATAAACGGTGCTTCCTGTCCACGCCTGAAACGTAGACTCAGCCTTCCCACATCCTTTGTTTTCTAAACAGGTATTACTTCTCTGAGATGCTCCAAGGCCAATTATTTAGAATGACATCTCCTGGCCCTCTTTTTCCCCCTAATCCATCCTTCTGAATTAAATAAAATCAGCGAACTGCAGAGATACCACGTTCTAAGTCTTACATGCCTTGCATGCTTCGCTCAGAGTAGCTTGCTTATACAAACACACTCAATCAGTGTTGCTTGTGTTTCCTACCAGGAATATAGTTCTCAAAGCTGAATGGAATCAGAATCACCAGGAGAAACTGTAATTAGATTCCTGCTTCCCCCTCATGGAACTTGACAAAGACGGCTTTAAGGGAGTTGGCCAGCCATCCACTCCCCACAGCCTTGCTATGAGACGCCAGTTTTGATCAGGGCTTGGTTCACATTCTCATTGTTCTAAGGACCATTTCACAATACCTAGGCCCACCTAGGCCTTGCATCTCTGGATTGGACACTGGGGCAAAGAGGTTGTGGAGGTTTTGTTTGCTTGTTGCTATTTAAGTGGCACAACCAAGAAACCTTCTAACCCTGTTGAACATTCAGCTCAGCGAATAGCAACCAAAAACTGGTGAGTAGCCCATACCAAACAGTTTGCCTGGGGGTGCAGGTGCTTGGATGACACCCACCCCATGCCACAGAAACTGCCAAATTCAAGTCTTTTCCTATTTATTTGGCCTTCTGTCATATAATTCCCATTTTTCCAAATGGAATCTCGCTGTGTCTCTCTTTTTGTCTGTCTCTGTCTCTTTCTCTCTCCCTTCTTCTCTTCCTCACTTGTGTGTGCATGTGTGTGTGTGTGTGTGTGTGTGTGTGTGTGTGTGTGTTTGGGACTCACTGTAGCCCAAGTCGGCCTTGATAATCCTACCATAGCCTAGTGGTACTTGGCTTGCAGATGCACCCAGCCCCACCCTCTGTTTTTCCATATCCAGCTGGAAATGGGGTCCTTCGAGTTAGTTTCACATAGATGAGAGTCTGCATGCCCTGGCCGCACTTGTGCTTCCATGACCACACCCCTGGCACCTGTTCTTGTTCAGATAAAATCTTCCAGGTGCCGCCAATGACCTCTTTTGACCTTCTATTCTGAAGCAATAATCAAGTTAGTTTTTTTAATCGTGTTCTCTATGCCAGCCATAAAACAGTTGATCTCCATAAATCAAGCATGCCTGATGGTTTAGATCCAATTGCCCCGTTTAAGACAGGCACTTCATGAGGAGCTGGCCCCCGCTGTGACACTCTATCTTGCAGATCTCCCTTTCCCTGTGTGGAATCATCAGCGCCTTACTGATTTCTAGTTACCGGGAGACTCTATTGTTTGCGGATGCGAGTATGCGCCACTCAACCATCCTGCAGACTTTAGCAGCAATGTTAGGTCTGTCATCCTGCAAACCAGACTTCCTTAGTGAATTCAGTAAGGTGGGGAAGCTGTGCTGCTTCACAGCCCAACCCATCTCAGGAAGCCACGAGCCACTGTTTTCCTTGTCTCAAAGCACTGACTATCAACATGGGAAATATGAAAATGCCGGACAAAGGAAGATGATTTGCTCTATGGGGAATAGTGCTAGGGGAGGTATATTCTACACGTTAGAGAATTACCTACTTAACTATACAATTCAATGATCTTAGTATAATCATAGCTGTGCGGCTATCAGACTCATCTAGCTGTAGGGCATTTTCATCCTCTCCAGAGACACCTCACCTACCCTCAGCCTCAGTCAAACCCTAATCGAGTTCCTGATTTATCTATAGACTAGCCCTTTCTGAGAGTTCCAGAGAAATGCAACCCTGCAATGTTTTGTCTTCTGTGTCTGGCTACTTTCACCTACCAGGATGCTTGAGGGTCACCTGCGTCCCAGACCGCCAGCATTTTTTCCTTCCTTACTGCCAAACAGCGTTCATTGCATGGATGCCCTGCCATTTGACTACTGAGAAGTGAGAGCCTTTGATTTTATTTGACCACTATATATCATGCTGCCATAAACATTGGTGAAGCCTTGCTGGGGACATGTTTTCATTTCTCTTGGTCACAGAGTCCTTGAAGTAGACATTCTAGGACATATGATAAATCTGGGTTTAACATTTTAAAGAAATACCAAACTGTTTTTGAAAGTGCCTCTACAGTATTAAAGTCCTGCTGACAGTGTATTAAGGCCCCAACTTCTCCACATCTTTTCCCAATATCTGCTATTGCCTCTTGTTGACCCAAGCTATGCATAGCTCCTTCTTAGGGCTGAATATATGGACAGCGCTCCCAGGCTTTCAGCACATATGTAAAAATATGCCCAGCAGGAGGAGTGTGTGGTGGAGGGAGGGCCAGAAAAGAGATACAGGCCTGAGCAGGAACAATCAAATACATTTTGATAGATATATGAAATTCTCAACGATTAAAAAAAAGTGTTTTTTAAAAACTCAACCAGCATTACTCAGGACATGCTCTTTTCTGTGTCATACTCTTTAAATATTTACTGTTAACCAGAGCTGGGGGTGTAGATCAGTGGTAGAACATTCACTAGGCATGTGTGAGGCACTGAGTGTGAACTGTGGGCCAGAAGGAAGGAAGGAGGGAAGGAAGGAAGGGAGAGAGAGAGGGAGGGAGGGAGGGAGGGAGAATGAAAAACACCAGTCATTCAGTTATTATTACCATAGCAAGATCTCTGACTGGAGAAATTGTTCAGTAGTTAGAGACATGTACTTCTCTTTCAGGGTACTCAAGTTTAGTTCCCAACATACCAAGATCTCAATCATAATTTATCAATAAAACAGGCTTAAAAACTCAGGCTTGAAAAGGTTATAATTAAGCCTATAAAAAACACAGAAAACTGAGGGCAGACCTGAAGCTGTGTGACACAAAACTCCAAAACTCCAGTTCAAGAAATGGCAAGACACGACATATCTGAACAGCAAATGCGCTACGTATCTAACCTCAGCCGAGGCAATTCCCTCATGGCCTCAAAAGTGGGCCAGGTAATATGAAATCTGACTGATTATAGGGCTACACATTTCCCTTTGAAGAAGCTATACTGGCCTTCTACAGAACACTTTCTCCTTGACATTTTATCTTCAAACATCAAATCTCACCAATGTAGTTTTGATCAGGATTCAACCAGCAAGATATTCATGACAATCAGAAGTCAAATGGAATATCCTTCATAGCAATGAGAATGCTTAATGATTCATATTAATCATACAGAAGCACTTTCTACCATCCAAAGGTATGAATTTTGCCAACAGCAACTGTTCATGTGTGAGTACTCAGAAACAATTATCTTGTCACCAGTTTCTGAAGTCCTAAAGAATCCTACTGCTGGAGGTGCTGGTGGAAGATGGCCCCAGGCAGGAGACGCTCTGCCAGCTAACCATCAAGCTTCAGCTAACTGGCTCTTTGGGCCACAACTTCTAACCACCAACCATTCTTTTGCCAGTCCATGATACCACTGGATTGTCGCCTGCCACTGATTCAGCAAGCCACCCTGTTCAGCAAGGCTCAGTTCTTGCCTTTGCCCCAGCATCTCAATCTGGTCTTCCAAGGCTCACAGCTTCCCCTCAGAGTCATTCTTCACCATTTGACAGGGGTGATTTTGCTAAGTTCCCTACTTCATTTTTGAGTTCCTGGATGACTTACAGTCTCGCCTCCCGAGTCTGGCAGCAGCAGCATTCCTGAGAGCTATTTAGAAATGCAGAGTCCTAGGCCTTGCTCTGACTGCTCATCAGAGTCTGCGTTTGAATCTGCCAGAATGATTCCAAGGCACTAGGTCGTTAGACTTCCATACACCCTAGCCAGACTCAGCTTGCCGACCTAAGCACCCGCCCTGTCAGAAGTAGCAGCCAGACGATCTGACGCTAAAACCACTTACTATCGCCTCCCTAGACAGTTTGCTTCCAACCGTCTCTGAACAGACCACACAAGGCAACTCTATGGTGTAAGACCAAGGCTGATATGAGAACTGGGTGTGCCTACTGCTATTGGAGATGTGTCTCCCAAATTCAAGAAGAGTATTTTCAAGAAGAGTATTTTCCATGGCAATAGTGTGTGGAGAAGAGGGCTTTCGAGAGACGCTTAGGTCATGAGAGTACCCATGGAAAAGTATTGCCGGGATTGGGTTGCTCCTTCCCTTTTACCCTCTGCATTTGAGGACACAACAAAGAGCAAGGGGTTCCCAGCAGACACCATTGGCTTGGCCTTGGCCTTCCTAGCCTTCAAACTCTGAGAAATATATAAATCTATATGCTTCCTAAATTACCCAGGCTGTGTCATAGCAGCATAGATCAGACGAATACAACAGTATTCCAAGAAAAACCTCCCAGCCCAAAGTTCAGAATCCAGGTATTGTCACTACCGCTTCCCACTGGGTCACCCACCTTAAACTAAGTCAGTTGTCAGGGCACCAAGTCCTGTAACCAACAGAATCTTCGCTTGCAGGGATATTTGCCAACTTTTGACTCAAGCTCATGATACTTGAGATAAAACCTGTGTTAAGGGATGTACTAACTGCCCTAGCTTCATTTCTGCTGCTGGACAAACACCCCGGCAACAAAAGCAGCATATGAGCATGAAGTGTGAATATGGCTTACAGTTCCAGATTGCAGTCCATCATTTCAGGGAGGTCGAAGCCAGAACTCATCAAGCTAGCGCATCATGTCCATAGTCAAGGGCACAGAGAGAACGTACACACCCTTTCTTGCTTGCTGTTAGTATTCAGCTCATCTTCTCATCTTTTGAACAATCCAGAGCTCTGCCCATGGAGTCAGGCAATCCAGAAGGACTTGGTATGCTGACCTGAATTAGCAATCAGGACAACCCCAATGGTGTATCCACAGGCCAGCCTGATCTAGATAATCCCCCATAACTGTCTCTTCCAAAGCAAGTTTAGGTTACATCAAGCTGACCATTACAACTAAGAAGTACACTAACTACAAAGTAATTTCATGAACAGAACTCCAGTTAGTATTACACACACGGGAAAAACAGTTGGGGTCCAATGGAGACAAATAGTAACCAACCTTCAGCAGGTCCCAACCTCTCCCATTTGTGTTATGCAATCATTAGGCACTGACTGTTGACCACGTTTCATTTTCTATTCCTTCCCCACAGTGATGGCAAACTCATTGGTACAAAGTTCCTGTGCCCTGATTTAGGTATTTTGTCCATCATTTCCAATAAAAGTCTTCCATAATATATATCCGTAAAGAGAGGGCTTTGGATATGAATATATGAGGTGTGGCCAAGATGAGGGTATGCCTTTATTCACACCAAATGCAGATCTCTACTAACACAATTCTAGCAGTGGGGCAGTGGTTGGGGACAAACACCTTTGCCCCTCTGAGGGAACACAGAACCATCAGAGTAAGAGAAGTAGATCCCAGACAGTCATCTAATAAGACACAATCTGACTTCAATCTCCTGGTCTCTGCCTACTTACATTTGTATATAACCACCAAAACCACACTCAGCACCATTATGAGCATCTGTGGGAACAAGCCTAGCCGTGAAGAAGCCTGGCTGTGGATGGCTTATGTTAGGTGAGGTCTAATGGGTAAGGTGACAGT
This sequence comes from Ellobius talpinus, assembly GCA_001685095.1. Classification (NCBI taxonomy): domain Eukaryota; kingdom Metazoa; phylum Chordata; class Mammalia; order Rodentia; family Cricetidae; genus Ellobius; species Ellobius talpinus. The sequence goes on along the minus strand of LOJH01013004.1, from coordinate 13,349 downwards.
CTGCCTCTGTGTTTCAGATCTTACGTTGTCCACAGGTGTCACCGCGTGCTCTTCACTGTGATGCTGTGGTGATGGCTGTTTAGCTCAGATGCTATCTGGGGTTCCTACACACAAACAAACTGTGATTCATCTTACAAATGGCATATCCCATATTATGTCAGTTTCTTCAAGGAATGAGCTGTATAGACGGGTAATTGACCACAAGCTTGTTTTGAACTTAGTGTATGCCCAATAAGGTGTCTTAATCAGAAGGATAAATAAAATAAGACTCTACGCTGATCAGTTGATTTTACAGTCAATCATGCATCTATAGGCACCTAACCTTGCATTTCCTCTAGGAATAGTGACTCAATATTTGCTAATTCAGTATTCTTGGTGACTTTATAGAACTTCACTCTCATGAACAACTAAAAGTATTGTGTAGCAAAATTACATCAAGCTCCTGGGGCAATTGTTTCTTTTGCTGCACCCCCCTAATTACAACCGTATTTTCACTTCTCCATGAGCGTATAATGTCCATATACAAAAAGGTTGCCTCTGAGGGCAAAATCAAAGAGAAGCAGTGACCACAGGTGTTCAGTGCTAGTCTGATCAGTAAGGAAGTGTGACCTCGAAAGTGAAGTAAATCCTTCCTTCTTCTAAGTGCCCACAGGTACAGAGAGACCTGCTTAGACACACTTTTATGATAATCGGCAAGGTCACACAGAAGCCTCATTCTCCTTTCTGAACGGCCCTCTAGGACAATCTAAACTAAAAGACAATCAATCATGGAAACAGATGGGACGCAGAAAGCACTTCTGTGTTGCAATTAGTTAGAGAGGGAGATGGAGAAAGTGAAACTCATTACGCCAGCGAGCAGAAGCATCGCCAGCAGCAAGAAGACCCTGTGGTCACGCACAGCTGTAAACTGCAGTGCAAACACACCGCTCTCAGGAGAGAAGAGGCTAGAGCTGATAAACACATCTGGATGCCTTTCAGATGCTCCAGCCCAAACAAGGAGACATGTTCAGTTGTCTACAAATGCGAACCAAGATGTCCACAGACTTAAGAATGCTGAGTCCATGGTCCATCAGCAGTCAATGATCCTGTATCAAAGGACAATTAAATAAGAGGCAGCATTTCAACCTGACTGATTAAAGACCTCTAGCCTAGAATGCAGATTACTGCCTCTTTGTATTTACAGTAAACCCAACTTCTAATGATGGAGTGTGGCTCTGAAATTCCATGTGGGTTACAGATAGGCTGACCATGCTCAAAGAAAGTGGCTGTGGGTCCCTCCTGACCTATACAGAGGCCAGATCTGCATCCTAAGAATGGGATACTGTCAGCCACTCTCACTGTAGTCCCCAGTGCATTGCATGATGTCCCCTAGGAGCCTTTAGGGATCCTAAGCCAGGGAGTATGAACTTGAACTTAGATTTCAACAAGACCACCATGGACACCTGCAATGAAGGCTGCCAATACCTTGTAGTCTAGTTTGAACCGGATCACTGAGTCCAAGGCCACAAACAGCACATTCTCAGCTGGAAGATATTATGAGATTTGGGAGTTCATGAGGGGCTCCGTTCCCCCAAACAATTGCCCAGGCTAGGCCTTGGAGTCAGATCTACGTGATCCCTAAAGAGAAGTGAGAATGTAAGGAGTAACACGGAAGACTAAAACTTCACTGAACCGTCTCCCTCAGGACTTAGTCTTCCAATCGAGGGTGTATGATACAATTGCATTTTTAAGATGAGCAGGATAAAACAAATGAACAAAAGCGACAACAGCAAAAATCCCAGGAGACACGTGTGTGTCCTTGGCTCCTTTATCTCAGTCTTTTCAAGGCCAAGGACAGACCCGCTACAACAGCAGCTATGTCAAAGCCATCAGACTTCTGGCTTACCCTCAGATTGGGCTAAAACGGCAGCAGCATGTAAGCAGGGGGTGGAGGGTGCTAAGACATTTAGAAATGTGTGTTCTACTCCAGCTCTGTTGAGCTGTGATCCCTGACGATTTCCTCGTACGGTCCACTTTGAGAAACCCTCAGATGGGAGATACTGCATCCTGGGTACAGACACAACAGCTTAACCATTCTGTTAAGCCTGTAAGTGTTTTATGATTTTTCTTGACTTTCAGGCTTTTGTGGTTTTGTTTTTTAACCACAGAACAAGACAAAACTCAGTGTCACAGCTACAGATTCAAGAACTGGGTAGAAGGGAAGCAGACAATGCCCTTGCTGCCCTCAAAGGAAGCCCTGACCTGGCTCAAGGAACAGAAGACACTTTGTTGTCTCCGGGCATGCTACCGCTGTCAGATGATGACATCTGCACGCAGCCAGTGCCAGCGGGCTGTACCTTGGACAGCTTGCACCAATACACCTCAGCATCCCTAATGCTCACAAAGCCCGTTTCCCCTTGCAAAAGATTCTACTGCTTTTTAATGGTGGCTCGTATAAGAAACTTTGACTCATGCTGGCTTGTTTGGCCTATAAGAAATGTCACATTCTCTTCTACAAGTAAATAATGTTGACATGCTTTCTACCTTAACATCAGTTTCCAGTAACATAAATATACACAGCCTGTTTTCCTGGTTTAGAGTACCAGAATTACATACCAGTTTATCTGGTAATAACTAAAAGTCACAAAGCATGTATTAAAGACCAGATATTGTCTTAGACACTCAATAAACATCAACTTATTTAATCTACATGACAACCCAAAGTAGCAACTATGAATGGATCCCCTTTACGAATTAGGGAATTTGAGGTGGAGAGGGGGAGGCTAGCTTTCCCGACGTTACCCAGAAGGAAGATTCACAGCAACACACTAAGAACCATGCTAAACCACTGTTTCTCTTACCTTTCCTTTCCTGAGAATGCTATTTTTAAAATTATTGTAGCCATAGAGAGGGTGCTGCAGGAAGCAGTGGCCCTGTTGCAGCAGACAGAATCTGCCTTTCAACCTGTGCATACCAAGCTCCCTGGTGTGCAAGGGACAATAAGCCCAGACTTGTCCACAGAGGAGTCAAAAGCATAGTGTAAAGGCAGCCATCAAAGTGACAGAAATCACTCAAATAATCCATTTGCTCTCACAGTATCCTTGTGAACTATATGAGTCTGGATTAATTGTTAGAAGCTGTCAAAATGTGGCATGTTAAGGTTCTATTCTTGTTCTCCAGGTGGGTGGAGGAGGCTTTGTGAAGCAGAGAACTGATTCCAACTAGGGGAAGGGAATGTCAAACCTCTCTCCAGGTTTACAGGAGGAAGAGACAAAAGGAGCAAGGGGCTGACTGATGAAGGATTGTTATATCTGGCACAGGACTAGGTGCGTTTCTCAGCTTCCTTGAGGTTAGTGGGGCCTTGGGAATCAGTTTAAGGCAGTGATATGTGAGCAATAGTTATGGCCATTAGAGCCACCTCTGTCCAATAACGTCAATACTCAGAGAAACAGAGAACCATAGAGAGAAGATGACAGAACCTTAGGCAAGTCGGCCCTCAACTGCCTGCCTGTAGTAATCTTTCTAATCCTTCCCATCTCCTGCTCAGCCAAGGTCAACTATCCAAACATTGTGCCACCTCCTCTCTGTTTGTTAACATTTCATTTTATTAAGTGATTGAAATGTGGAGCATTATCTGGTGCTTCAGATAGTATTGTCCAAACTATTATACTAATCTGTATCCATCAACCCAAAGGCTACTTCAATTCACTTACATTGTTTCAAATCCCCATGAATAAAAATTCTGTCTGCTAGGCAGATGGCATACAGTTGTGAGTCGAGAAAGCAGGAGACTGGGGTAGGAGGATCCTGAGTTCAAGGCTTGCCTAAGCTATATACAAGCCTAACTCAAAACGTAACAAGCAAGATTACATAAAGGTTAGGAAAAAAATGTGCTTTAAAGGACTAAGGGAGATTTTCTTCTCATATGGGTGTTAAGCTGGTAGCTTTCCTTCTAATGTCTATCAGATGATTCACACTGGATACAGGAGAAGACGGATGGGTGGATGGATGGGTGGATGGATGGATGGATGGATGGATGGATGGATGG
>LOJH01013003.1:20143-32299 GCA_001685095.1 Ellobius talpinus | reverse complement strand
TTCTTCTTCTTCTTCTTCTTCTTCTTCCTCCTCCTCCTCCTCCTCCTCCTCCTTTTAAAAGGCTGAGGCAGTGCCACTATACTTTTTTTCTTTTATTTATTTATTTTCAAGACAGGGTTTCTTTGTGTAGCTCCAGCTGTCCTGGAATCTCCTGTATAGACCAGGCTGGCCTTTACTCAGAGATTCGCCTGCCTCTGTCACCCCAGTGCAGGGATTAAAAGTGTGTGCCACCATACCCGGTACATTTAATGTTTTTAAGCCAAAATCTGTAAGTAGACTTGGTGTAGGAGGTCCTTCTGGCAGCCCGCTCCTCCTCCTTACAACATAGACTAAAAACACCAATGAACATAAAATAAAAATAAATTGTGTGTGTATATGTATGTATTATATGTGTATGTATAGAGCCAGACTTACGATTTTTTCAAAACAAATAAAAGAGAAAAAGTTTAAAAGAAAGTCAAAGAAAAATTCATTATTTGCTTTCAAAGGGAGCACTTGGCTTTGGGACCCCTCTTTGTACTCACTTATATTGTACCATTTGAATACAGTGGAATATACACGCTTCAGAATAGAGGGGCTCGAAGGATTTCATCTATCCCAGTCAGTTCTTTTTATTTAGGCAGACAAAGGCATGCACAAAAAGGCTGCACTTTAAAGGCCCCCCCTGCCTGCCTCTGAAAATGAGTGGGGAGTCTTTATTGTTTTCTTTGTTGTAGGGTTTTTTTTTGTTTGTTTGTTTGTTTTGTTTTTTAAGACTGGGTTTCATGCAGTCCAGGTTGGCCTTGAACTCTTGATCCTCCTGCCACCTTTCCAAGTGTTGGGATTACAGGGGTGTACTACCACAACAGGGTTTAGGAGTCGTTAAAAATTAGAAGATAAAATGGAGGCATGGTGGCACATGCCTTTAACCCCAGCACTTGGGAGCCAGAGGCAGGCAAATCTCTGAGTTCCAGGACTCCCTACAAAGTAAGTTCCAGGACAGCCAGGGCTACACAGAGAAACTCTGTGTCAAACACACACACACACACACACAAATATAAAAATAAACATTAGAAGGTAGCTGCCTTTAATCCTAGCACCTAGGCAGGTGGAGGCAGGAGGATCAGGAGTTCAAGCTACCTGGTGTGGTCCAGGTCCGTCTAGGCTTCATGAGACACTGTCTCAAATATATATATATATATATATACATCTTAAAGTCAGAGGCTTAGAGTTAGCCTGTTGTATAACTTAGTCAGAATTCAGCTTAACTCTTTCTCTAATTATTAGCAGTTATCAGTTCACCTTACGATATTGTTCACCTTCTAAAGGGAAAGTGAGTGTACTCAGAACAGGACCTGTTTAAGCACGTGAGCCCTACACAGAAATATTGAGCTAATCAGTATTAAGAACAACAAGCAGTAATCTTCCAAATGTGAGTTTACTAAGCAGAAATCATGTTTTTCTGACTGCTGGCATTGAACTGTGCACTGTGTGCACACCAAACACATGCTCTGCCACTGAGCTACAGCCCCCATCCTCTAGGAAGCAACTCTTCTTTGTTTTAAGGCTGATTCTATTTTAAATTATGTGCACTAGTTTACTTTAGGTAGGTGTGTGCGTGTGAGCACTGTGCCTCTGAGGCTAGAAGTTTTGGATTGCCTGGAGCTGGGCTTACAGGCACTTTTGAGCTGTCTGACATGGACACTGGGTACTGAATGTTCTTAACTGCTGAGCCGTCTCTTTAGCCTGCTCCCAGGAATCTAATCATCTTAAAGAACAAAAACAAAAGCAAAATTACCAGGCAGTGGTGATGGCGCAGGTCTTTAGTCTCAGTTCTTGGGAAGCAGAGACAGGCAGATTCCTTTGAGTTCAAGGCCAGCCTGGTCTACAAATTGAGTTCCAGGACAGCCAGGACTGTTACACAGAGTAAACCCTGTCTCAAAACAAAACAAAAAACCAACCAACCAAAATAAACTTATTTCTTTGTTCTTATTGTTCAACAGCCAATCACCTGAAACAATAGTTTCATTCATTCTCTGCTTTTGCATTTAAAGTCCATATTGATAGGATGGTTTGTGTGAGGGTGTGAGTAGATCTTAGGCACCCAATGTTTACTTTAGTATATTAAATAGTCAAAGATCCCACCTTTTATTTAGCATTGTTTCCCACAGCCTTCTTTCCTTTGTTGTGAAATTCTTTTCATTTTTTTTTTACTATTTCTGATTGAGTGTGTGTGTGTGTGTGTGTGTGTGTGTGTGTGTGTGTGTGCATTCCTGTGTGTATTCCTGTGACATTTTCTTACTTGGGCTTTTCAGAATCATTGTAGTTCTTTTGCTTGATCACAGTAGGGTTTTCCATTCCCTCTAGGTGTGTTTGTCAATGCAGGACACAGGGTTGAAGCTTTCATTTACTTTAGATTGCTGTATTAGACCCATGGGAGAGCCTTTTCTACAGAAGGATTTTCTTTGTCTTATGGAAAGATGAGCATTGATTATCTTACCTGCACAGGGTCAAAGGCCATGCTGTAAACCTCAGACATGTCTCAGAGTTTGTGAGAATTAGCATCTTTGTTATTTACTGACTTTTCTATTAATTTGTCTTATGGGGGGAGGCCCACAGCCTTCTTTCCTGCTGATGTTACTGTAAAGTGTTTTGCCCCACACCAAATGACTGGTGAGTTTGTAAGCTTTCTTTTGTGCTTGGTGACTGTCCCAACCATGTTGAGATGACTTTCCTGAGAACCACACAGTGTGAGGAGGAGCAGCTCCTTTTGTTTTGTTTTCAACTCTTGAAATCCAGTCGGGACATCAGACCTTGTCCACTGTGATGTTTTCCAGACTCAAGCTGTTGCCTGATTAATGTCCCTGCTGAAGTCACATCAGCCTTATTGTCTTCATTGGCTTTAACTCAAATGCAATGTCTCCTGTTGTTGGATTTTAAGGGTTCTTTTACCTAGAAAATCAGAGTTTAAAAACAAATGCTCTTTTCTTTCTTTGTGATGCTGAAAGTCACCAAGAAAACTGTCCCATAACCACACACAGCAGGTGCCCTGCCGCTAAGCTGCACCTCCAGACCCAGTAAGACTTCTGTAAAAATCTTGGAAGAAAAAAAATTTCCCAAGGACCACAATGTTTCATTGGTGGGAGTGTTTGCTGACCCAATTTCTTGATGTTATTTAGACATCACAAATCAGGTGTCCCTAAATCCAATTCAGTAAAATGAATAACCGTTTTTTTTTTTGAGACAGGGTCACCCTATTTTGTACAGGCTGAGCTTCCTCTGCAGTCAGGCCTACCTGATCCTGCTGCAGCCCTCGGTGAGTGCTGGAATCATCCATGTGCACTGATGAGGCTGCCTGGCTCTTCCTTCTGATTTGGAAAATAATCTGTTGCTACTTTTAAATTTTAATTTAATTTTATGTGTGTAGGTATTTTGCCTGCATGTATGTCTGGGTACAGTTTGTGTGCATGGTGCCAGTGAAAGCATCAAATCCCTGTGAACTGGAGTTAAAAATGGCAGTGAGACAACATGTGATCACTGGGGATTGAACTCAGATCCTCCAGAAGAGGGGCCAGTGCTCCTATCTACTGAGCCATCTTCCCAGTCCCTGTTGCTACATTTTACTTAATTTAAACAAAATTAGATACCCTGTTTTGCAGTCTCTAATGTGGGCCAGCTAGGCAGCTTATTACACTGAGAAAGGGCCGGCATAGCCCTCCCTGGAAAGAAACCAGATTCCAGAGGGCTGTGGTGAGTTCAGAGCTTGGGAGCTGCTGTTTGGAGCAGCTACAATTAAATGTTGTCCCATGATGAAATGATAACAGGAAGTAATCTTAATGTGGATTTTGTGTCCTTTGATTTTGTATAAAGGGAATCCCAGTTCCAACCACAAAATGCATTTGAGTAAACAATTTTTATTTGAATTTGAGTTGAGACATCAAAACACAACAATGTCAGCTTCTCCCAGAAATCGTGAATCTTTCGTATTTATTAACCCTGGAAAATTATACGATGACCATGGTCTGGAATTCTTTCTAAATTTTTATTAGACTTTTTAAGCTGTTTTCCCTTGTTCCTTTGTTTCCTTTGTGACAGAGCGACAGTGACTGTTTCGCAGTGGGGTGTAGTCCTCCCTGCGACATCAAACAATTAACAAGTTTGCTTGCATTTGCTTTGCCTGGCGTACAGTGGGAACTAAGGTTTGTTTCAGTGAGTGCACTTCTGTAATTTCCCGCACAAATGAAACTGTTAGTGTTGGTTCCGTCTAGAATAATGGAGTGAATATACCTTAAAATACAAGTAGCGTGGCATGTAACATGTAGTGATTGTCGTGAATTATTCTGTTTCTTATTTATAAATACTTAATACATGTGCTGGGTTCTTGGGAGTATAGTAATACATGGCATCTCCCCACACTGATGCTCATGGTCCACTTGGAGACAAACGGTCCTTGCAAAGAAACGAATCCCTTCGATTGGCCAGTATGTAGTGTAGCGTAATGGAAAGTCTGCTCTGTGCCATAGCAGTAGCTCCAGTCCTAGACCCCCTGGACCTGCCCTCTGGAAGTTCTGGACGGCCTTCTTGGGAACCATCCTCTCTGTAAGCTTAGGTAACATTGGTTAGAAAGCTTTTGTGTCTTGGACAAAGATTAGTCTCATCTCCAGCTCCTGCACAGACTCAGTAGGGAAGCAATGAAACATGGAGCCGGCACCCTGGCTTTTAGCGACACTGACTGTCCCCCTGGGAAGCAGCAACTGCACCTGTGAACAGAGTTTATAGACACAGTGTGGATATGGTTTAGATTCCTGAGTCAAAAATAAATCAATAGAAGGCCCGCTACTGGGAACCCTGCAACATCAATGAAGGTGCTGTAGACCAGGGAGTTCCTGAGGAAGGATGGGGAGGCAGCCTTTGGCAGCTACTAAATATGCATTTCCCCCAGTTCTGCCTAGAATAGCCCTGTCTGCCAGGTGGGTTTACCTGGGCCTAATTTGGCAAACTTAAGAAGCTGAATATATATATTGCTATAATTTGTAAATAATCCTTCCAAATTGCTTTGTGTTGAAATTAGCGGCCAGGCTTGTACCTTTATGTTTCCTGTTGTTGAATAGTGATGGAAACTGAGCCTAAGGCCGCATGAACTCCACACAAGCACTGTTCCACCAGTGCTGTTCTAGCCTTGGATTTAAATTTGGGCACAATGCTGTATGACTATGGTTTTGTTTCTTTTTTTTCTGACTGTTTTGAAATGCTGATACTCTTATTTTTAGACCACATGATTCTTTATTTGGAACTACGTCTAAGAATAATATAATGCATTCCTGTCTCTTAGATTACAATTTGGGGATAAGAGTCCAAAATCTCACAGTTTATCTGTTACTTACTTATTTACTTTTTTTGTTGTTTTTGTTTTTGTTTTTCAAGACAGGGTGTCTCTGTGTTGCCCTGGCTGTCCTGGAACTTTGTAGATCAGGCTGGCCTTGAACTCACACAGATCGGCCTGCTTCTGTCTTCTGTCTGTTAGTGAAAGTATTTAGACTGTTCTGTGGAGACTTAGGAAGAAAAACAACCCAGAAAGACTGTGTTTTCCTGCAGAGGGCATCATCTCTACCCATCACTCAGTTCCCATACTGAAGAGCCCATCCAGCATAGTCATGTGTGCGTTATCTCTGTTGCGAATGACTTGAGGATATCGACCTGTGTCAAATGTACCAAGCTGTAGCCTAACATGATGTTGTATGATGTCTGTAATCTCAGCACCTAGAAAGTGGAGGCAGAGGGATCAGTAGTTCAAGGTCATCCTTAGCTACATAGTGAGTTTGAGACTACCCTGAACCGTATGAAACCCTGTCTCAGAACAAACAGCTGCCGTGTAGGTCAGTGGTAGAGCATTTGCCTAGCATGTGTGGAGTCCCGGGTTCAATCTCAGCACCGCCCCACCTCTACAAAGAGAGGGAGGATTTACCAAAGTGATTGTGTGGTACGTGTGCCTGTAATTCAAGTTACTCGAAAGGCTGAGACGGGAGGATTGAGTTAGAAACCAACTTAGGAATGACAGCAGAGACCCTGTATCAAAATAAATAAATGAACTTTACTAAATTCAATATTTTAAATGCATGCACTTAATGTATAATCAATACAGCTTATGTTTAAGCCACCTAGATTGTAAGGTACATTGTTATGATACTCTCTATTATTAGAATTTTTGTTTTTGTTTCTTTTTTTTCCCCAACAGGATCTAATTGCTTCTCACCCTTTTGACTAAGATCAAGTGAGGAGACAGGGTCTTACTCTGTAGCCCAGGCTGGCCTTTGTTTCTTAGCTTCCCACATGCTGGGGTAACATGTGGAACAACCACACCTGACTCTGAAGTATGTTTTTGAATTTGTGACTTTTAGTCATTTCTTATGTACCCTTTAGTCTCATGTTTCATACCTTAGGCCATACATACATTTTAAATTTGAAAGACGGATAGAACCAAGGAGGCACGGAGGAATGGGTGTTGGTTTAAATTTATGTATTGGACCTTGGAGAGCTTTTCTTCATATGTAAGACTCACTGGAGTATCTTTTAATAGTTTGCACAAATTTGAATGTAGAGAATTGAAGTTGTGTGTTCTCCAAGGGATCCTTTCCTTATAGGTTTAATGATTATGACTCATCTTTGACACGGAGTCAAGAATATAATTTTAGTCAGGCTTCTTTGTTCTTTTTATAATTATTCCATGGGGTGGGGTGGGGTGAAGATGGTTCAGCAGTTAAGGGCACTGGCTACTCTTTCAGAGGATCTGAACCCACATGGAGGCTCACAACCATCTGTAACCCCAGTTCTAGAGGGTTTGATGCTTTATTCTGACTTCTGTGGGCACGAGGCATGTGTGTGGTACATATTCATACATGCAGGCAAAACACTCATAAATATAAAATAAAACAAAAAATCTTTTAAAAAGTGTGGAGGAATGGATAGTGTCTGGTGTGTGCCTTTGTGTGCATGGGTGTACTTGCCCATGGAGGTCAGAGTTCAGCACCCGGTGTCCTCACCCCCTTTTTTGAGAGGGTTCTTTCACTAAGCTTGCTTTCTAGGATAGATTGACTGGTCAGTCCCCTCCCCTAGATCTACCTGTCCACCCCACAATCTCCGGCACTAGGGTTACTGAAAAGTGTTACCTGGGCCTGTTTTTTTGTTTGTTTGTTTGTTTGTTTGTCTTGTTTTTTTTTGAGACAGTTTTTTTTTCTGTAGCTCTGGGACCTGTCCTGGAACTAGCTCTTGTAGACCAGGCTGGCCTCAAATTCACAGAGATCCACCTGCCTCTGCCTCCCGAGGGCTGGGATTAATGGGGTGCATCACCACTCCTGGCTCTGTGCCTGCTTTTTACTGGGGATCTCACTTCAAGTCCTCATGCTTACACAGCAAGCACTTCATCCCCCCAGCCATCCCCCTAGCCCCTGTTCTTTTTATGAATGGGGTAAATGGCTTAATGTGTCTCCTAAATACATTGTTTCTTTCCCCCTCCTTTTCAGTTCTCTAAATTGAATTTTGCCTGTGGAGCCATAGACTTTCTGGATAGATTTGTTTAGAGGAGAAGTAAATCCATTCCATTCTTCTACCCTCCAGTTTTTGTTTTTGTTTTATGGAGCCAAAGGCCTTCCCATTGCTAAACAAGTGCACAGTACTGAAGGCTCAATATAAGTTTACCAGGTAATGATTTCATGTGTGTGTTCTGGGTAAATTTCTTTATTGTTGTCTTTAATGACTACATTAAGTTTAAAAATACTGTTTACTTCTCATTGATTAAAAATAATCAAGAAAAATGGTCAAACTTTTGGCTCTGGCATCAGTACTATCAGAGTGTTAATGAGCCATGACTTAACGACTCAAGCATTTTGTGCCATTTTAACAGAATACATTGAATTACCCTTTTCAGGACACAGTCCAGCAGGGAGACCCTGGTTTTGATGTTTTGGAAGTCCTCAGGGAACCTGAAGCACAGACATTCTACAGTGCTGTCTTGATACTTTATCCTGCCTTTTTTTTTTTTTAAATGAGACAGGGTCTCTATGTAGCCCTGGCTGGCCAGAACTCACTATATAGATCAGGCTGGCCTTTATCTCTTGGAACTCCGCCTGCCTCTTCTTGCCCTCCACCCCAGTGCTGGGATTGCAGTGTGCACACCCACAGCCACACTTTTCAGATGTGCAGAACCCTGAAAGGGAATCCAGCTAACAGCTCCCCTCCTTGCCCTAGATTTGCTGGGTAGGAGCCTTCTGCTCTCTGTCTCTCTCTCCCACTTTCCCTGCATGTTTACTTCTTTCCTGCGTGAAGTGGAAGCTCCGACGAGACTCTCTGTAGTCAGTTCCTCATGCAGCTCCTGAGCTCAAGGACCACAGCACTCTTCCCGTGGTGATGAAGAGAGATGGACGGAGGATCTTGCCGGTGATGTTGGAGGAGAGGTATTTGTTGCCACCTTGCTTGTTTTTGGTGTTAAGGATATCATTTCACATAGTTTCAGACTTAAGTATTGGATATTTGTATAAATAAGTTTTTTGTTGTTTTGTTTTTCGAGACAGTGTTTCTCTGTATCCTTGGTTATCCTGAAACTCACTCTGTAGACCAGGCTTACCTGGCCTCGAACTCACAGTACTGCCTCTGCCTTGAGCGCTAGGCCATCATTGCCCAGGATAAATAAGGTTTTTGAAAGAGCTTTTTGTTTTGTTTTTGAAAGGGTCTCAGGTATCTGAGGCTGGTATCAGAGTTGTTACTTAGCTGAGAATGACCCTGAACTTCTGGTCCTCCTGCCTCTACCTCCCTAGGGGTGGGATTACAGCTGTGCATCACCAGGCTTGGTTCACTAACTGTGCTGAGAGTTGAACCTGAGGCTTTGTGCTAGGCAAACACTGAGTTGAACTGCATCCTCAATAGGATGTTTTGTTTTCTGAGATGAAGTCTCACCATACAGATCAGGCTGATCCTGAACTCCTCGGCTCAGGTGGCGCTTCTGCCTCAGCTTACAGACTAGCAGGAGCTACAAGCCTGTAGTACCACATTTGAATTTTTTTCCGTCTTGTGTTGGTCACTTCTACACCAACAGGCACGAGTGCTGTGTGTATTACTCTTTGAGAGCTTGCCACTTGTTCTTCACTGTAAACTGCTAGCATTCCAGGTAGCAGCACCTCACCTCTTCGGGGACAAAACAAGATGCACTTTGGACATTCATTCTTTTATGACGAGGAGAAAGGTTTGGGTGAGGAATCCTCAGTTCTCCCACTGCACTGGAACTGAGTCCTTTATTAGTTGAATCTTGGAATTTGAAGTGACTTACTGCTGTAGTCACCTGTGAGTATGAACGCTCCCATGAGTGCCTGGACTCCTTTGTGCTCCCCAGGTGGCTGTCATGTAGTGTTGAGTATTGAGCGAGTGCACTGTGACCGCCTAAGCAGAGGGCTTAGAAATGGCAGGTAATATTCTGGCGTGCTGAGGTGTAGCATTCAGCCATAGGTGTAGAGTGGAAACTAGACAGTTCGTCAATCTGATTATAAATTTTTGTGCTTCAGATGTCCTGTTTTGTTCTGTGTACACCTCTGATTGCTTTATAACAAGACTGTCAAATTGCTAAATACAAAGGAAACAAAAAAATCCAAAAGACCAATTTTAGAATTTATCTGTGTGTAAGAGCACGTGTCTGAGTGCGTCCACATGGAGGCCAGAGGTTGATTCTCGCAACTGTCTTAATGATTGTTGCCCACCTTGTTCGACAGTCTCAGTGAACCTGGAGCTCATGTACCGGCCGGGCTGGCTAGCAAGTGAGCCCCAGCATCCTCTTTGCTAGGAATGCAGGCATATGCACGGTACTGGCTTCTTATGTGACGGCTGGGGCTCCAATTCAGACTCTCAGGCTTGTGTGGCAAGCACTTTATTGACTGAGTCCCCGCTTTTAACATTTTAAGTTAGGGAAGGGAAAGTATTAAGAATGAGTGAGAGGGGTGGGGATGTTAGCTCATTGGCAGAGCACTTACCTAGTATACTCAAGGTTCTGGGTTCAATTCCCAGTTCCACCCCCCCAAAAAATGTAATAAAGAATGAGTGAGAATCTCCATTAGTTTGGCTTGTGCTGTGTTACTATTCTTCTTGCCTATCAATGTCAAGATAACTGCTTTGTTTTATATAAAAGTCTGTTTCCTTTAAACATAAAATGTTTGAATGGCTGGGACAGAGCTCAGAGACAGACTGCCTGCATAGCATGCATAATGCCCCAGGGTCAATACCTAAGTGAAAAGAAAAAAAAAGGAGTTTTTTTTTTACTGTCAAAAATAATAGATAAACCAGATAAAATTCATGAGTTTTCATCTCCTGCTTCTGGAGGCGAGTCTCTCCCCTGCAGTCATTGCCTTATCCGTGGGCTCATCCACGCTCCTGCCACCTGCTGTCATCGGAGGTTTTCAGGTGTCCTTTAATGCGTGAAGCAGTGAAGCTGCTCACAGCCATTTCCTAGCCTGCAGCTACATCTGTATATTTCTGTGAAGGTTTTTGGCAACTGTTTCTGGAGCTTGTGTTCAGGAGGAACTCAGAGGTGGCCCTTCAGGTTCCTTGAGGTGTTTTAGAATAGTGGCCAGTGTTACTTGTTGGAAGCAACCTTGGTGAAGCTGAACTGGTGCCTTGATGTTTGTGCTACTGTTTTGTCTAACTAGAAAATGAAGGAAGTGCTGATAACACTTCCTACTGACTTAGCAGGTTTTCCTCCCTGGCATTCGGAGGAGTTGGCCACTGTCAGGCAATGCCCAGCCTCTTTCTGTTTCTAATTCCTCATGTAATGTACACAGCTTCCTCTTGTTAGCTGCTTTCTAATGTCTTCTGTGAATTGTAAAGTAGCATTTACTGTTTCCATTCCCATTTCTCAGATACTGAAAATAAAGCCCATCCCAGTTAAGTATTTGGCCAGGGTTTAGCTCCTGTCAGCCACAGAGCCAGACCGGAACACGGGACTCTTCCCTGGCTTCATCTTGTTGCTGAGCTGTGCTTTCTCCCCTGTTCAGATATCCTTAGAGGACAAGAAAGTGTGTTCCGAGCACTGGTCACGTCCCCATGTCTCTTCAGTTTATCAGTGTTAGGATTCAGGTGTGCCCCTGTGCAGGTTCAGCCCAGGTGTAAGCACGGTCTGCTTCATGTCTTGGTCAGATTGCTGCCCCAGAAGTGGGGGACTCGCAGGAAGTTATGAGTGCCGCTCTTGTAACTGGTACTATGAGTTGATTTCCGTTGGGGGATTTTATGAATGGGCAATGTTCGAGAGCCATATTTTTTCCTTTATAGTAAGAGATGTAACAAAATCTCTCCCTCAGTGGATTCAGTTAGAGTGTGTTAGTGTTTTGACCGATTGCTTCCTGAATTGTGCGTAAAAGCAACCCTAACGACTCTTCAAATGAAGCTGTTACAAACCTGATCACTAGAGCTTTGAAGTCTGTCCATAATTCTTGTTAGTGAATGTTTGTAGAACTGGGTGGAGGGCTCTGTAAAGGCCAGAACTTCTGTTTTTAGGTTATTTTCTCAAGATTAAATAAAGGATAAAGTTTGTGAGGGACAGTTCCCCCCTACTCTGAGTAACAAAAGTGAACGTTGTGTTTGATCAACTTTGCTTCGTCTTAGTGAAACCTAAGACGTGTGCTGTGCACACACCAGGAGATTTTTATTGTTTTAGTGCCCTGAATATGACTCTGTGCATGCACTCATGCCACGTAAAGATCCGTTCCTGTGCACATGCAGCCCAGGGAGGCAGCCCAGGCCCTCTTGGGCTCAGTGGAAATTGGCAGCCTTCCTCCTGTAAACAACAGCCTAACATCACCCCAGGATGTGAGAAGACCCACCTCAGAACCATGGAGGGCCTGGCTCTGCTTCCCTTGTGGCATACTCAAGCAAATGCAGTGCTGAGAAATTGGTTAATGTCAGAAATATTGGGGTAACCCTTTAAGAGTTTTAAAGGTACAGTACTTATTCTTGGATTTTCATGCGCAGTCCAAGCAGCAGCCCAGCACAGCAAACTAGACAGTTGTGATGATTCATGTTAGGAATGTACCAGTGACAGAGACTCAGACTTGGTGCCCCCCACTTTCATTCTTTTGTTGTTGTTGTTGTTTTTCTCAAGACAGGATTTCCCTGTGTAGCCCTGGCTGTCCTGGAACTCACTCT
>LOJH01013001.1:3237-18675 GCA_001685095.1 Ellobius talpinus | reverse complement strand
TCTCTCTCTCTCTCTCTCTCACACACACACACACACACACACACACACACAACCCACGCCAGCAGGTCCCTAGTCATTCCAAACTGCATATGATTTCCCAGACTTCTGCTGGTCCTCAAACCTTCTGAGCCCCACAGCTAATTAGTCGCTCTCTTCTCTCTGCTTGCATTCTTCTGCACATACTTCAGCAAAATAAATATCTTATTTTCTAGCACATAACTTGCATGTCTTTCACCCTGCTAGACAGCATGCTCCTTGACGACCCTGGCTAGATTTCATTTGTTTATTATTCAATCTGGAACCCTCAAGTGTTAAGTGATATAAATGTGATTACTTGATATTTGAAAGTAAATATTTTTAAATCCTTTACAGGTGATCCTTGACCTTGAAGAAGAGAGGCAGAGGCATGCACAGGACACCGCAGAAGGAGATGATGTCACCTACATGCTGGAGAAGGAGAGGGAGAGGCTGACACAACAGGTAACTCAGGAAGAAAGAGCATGATGGCATTTGCTTAGAATGACATTTTTTAGGTTCATTTTCAGTGTGCAGAATTACATTATAAGTCTTCAGAGAGAAGATAGGATGTTCTGTTTATCGTGTCTGTTTCCAAAAAGTCTTTTTTTTTTTTAAACATAGGTTACTTGGGGTTGGGGAGATGGCTCAGCTCCCCAGTGTTAAGAGCACACACTGCTTTTGCAGAGGACCCGAGTTTGGTCCCCCACATCCACTGTAACTCCAGCTCTGGGGGATCTGATGCCCTCCTTTTCGTCTGCAGTGACACCCGCACTCACATACACATAACCCCTACAACACCCACAAGTACACACAGTCTTAGAAACTAAACCAACATAGAGCACTTAGTGGAGCTATCATCCGTGGCACATACTTTAGAGGTCTCTGATTCTCAAAAGTTTTTGTTGCTGCCTGATCTACAGTAACAGTGTAACCTGTCACAATTCAATGTACCTGAAGCAAAGATTGCAGGACATGAAACAACCCTTTATTCCTTTAGTATACGGTGCTGTTTTCAATTCTTTAGACATGGTCTCTATGTAGATCATGCTGGCCTTGAGCTCACACTCTTTAAATTTTTAAATATGATCATGACTTACCCTGTTCCCTCTCATTCAGAGTCTGTGTGATAATATTAGACAAACTACATTTAGGTAGATCCAAGGATGGTGGTGCATGCCTCTAATCCTAGCAGTTGGAAGGAGGATTTCAAGTTCAAAGCCGCTCTCAGAGTAAGACCTTGTCTAATGAATGAGGATTTAAGTGCAGCTACTTAAGTCTGTTCTTTTTCCTTTTTTTTTTAAGAGCAGAGAAAATGATTGCTGGAACTTTAAGTTTGATTTTCAGTGGCCTCCATCCCCAGATCTAGCTTGCATATGTTCTATATTTGTTTTGGCTTCTTCTGTGTTCTCCCCACATACCTAAAACACAATGGAGCATCATATTCCTGCTACTCACCCTGAGGCAGTTAGGAGCTCAAACGCCTCCCAAGTCATCAAGCAAAGATTAGATCATAGTGTGTGGGGTTCTGTGTTGGATGTCTTCAGAATTCAGAAATACTAATTAACCTAAGCGCCATGGCATACACGCTAGCACCATGCCCCAGAGCGCAGCTAGCAAGGGCACTCCCCGTGATCATGACTCCAGTACATCCTTTGGTTTCCCTGCTCTAATCAAGATGTGTGGTGACTTTTTTTTCCTAGTTGGAATTCGAAAAGTCCCAAGTGAAAAAATTTGAAAAAGAACAAAAAAAGCTGTCTAGTCAGTTGGAAGAGGAGCGCTCCCGCCACAAGCAGCTCTCGTCCATGCTGGTGCTTGAGTGTAAGAAGGCCACCAGCAAGGCGGCTGAGGAGGGGCAGAAGGCCGGAGAGCTGAGCCTGAAACTGGAGAAGGAGAGGAACCGGGCGAGTAAGCTGGAGGAAGAACTGGCAGCTGAGAGGAAACGAGGCCTGCAGACGGAGGCCCAGGTGGAGAAGCAGTTGTCTGAGTTTGATATCGAGAGGGAGCAATTGAGAGCCAAACTGAATCGAGAGGTGAACCGGACCAGAGCCCTGAAGGACGAGATTGAAGACTTGAAGAGGCTCATGAGGGACCTGGAGGCCGCCCAGCAGCACAGTGGCACCAGTGAGCAGTGCAGAGGGCCAGCGACCGCATCCAGGGGCACAGCCACGGAGCCCCCACTGCTAGTGTCTGTGTTCTGCCAAACAGAGAGTGTTCAGATGGAGAGAAGCCACGGGAGCATCCTAACCAAGCTGACAGACGCTGGTCTTCCTGGTCCCACCACTCCTGCTTACTCATACGCGAAAGTCAATGGCCACTGTGACCCGGAAATACAAACTACCAGGGACTTGACCTCAGGCAGCAGCACAGAAAACCAAGGGCCTCCGCGAGAGAAATCTCTGGTCTCGGCTCAGGAGAAGCTGGTGGAGAACAGCGGGTGCCCTGTCGGAGCTGAGACTCCAGTCACAATGCCGAGTCACCTCCCTTCCAGTGGCAGTTCACTGTCTCCCAGCAGCACCGCCTCCTCCTCTCTGACGTCCTCTCCCTGCTCTTCGCCAGTTCTAACCAAGCGTCTCTTGGGGTCGTCGGTCAGCAGCCCCGGCTACCAGTCTTCCTACCAAGTAGGAATCAACCAGCGGTTCCACGCAGCTCGGCACAAGTTTCAGTCCCAAGCAGACCAAGATCAGCAGGCCAGTGGTCTCCAGAGCCCTCCATCCAGGGACCTGTCCCCTACCCTTTTAGACAACTCTGCTGCCAAGCAGCTGGCCCGAAACACAGTCACACAGGTGCTCTCCAGATTCACTAACCAAGGGCCGATCAAGCCAGTCTCTCCCAACAGCTCTCCCTTTGGTACAGACTACCGGAATTTGGCCAGCACTGCCAACCCAAGAGGTGACACTAGCCATTCACCTACTCCAGGGAAAGTGTCCAGCCCTCTGAGCCCCCTGTCTCCAGGGATCAAGTCCCCAACCATCCCCAGAGCCGAGAGAGGAAACCCTCCACCAATCCCACCCAAAAAGCCTGGCCTCACCCCATCCCAGTCTGCTACCGCTCCCGTGACCAAAACTCATTCCCAGGCGTCCTCCTTGACCACCACAGAAGACCTTGCCAGCAACTGCTCTCCCAATGCCGTGGTGGCCAACGGCAAGGACGTTGAGATACTTGTGCCTACCAGCAGCTAGTCCCTAGGAGTGGGTCTCCTCACATTTGACATTCCATCAGATTTCGTTCAAGAGTTCCGAGTTAAACCTTGGAGTCAGATCATGTTATTTATTTTGATAGTAGCCACAGCCATCTGTGTAATACATTCAGTGTATTTACCTTTTTGTATTTTTTTAAGTAGAAACTGAGTACTCTGGGTTTTTATGACTCGCCTGTTTGTACTGAGCTAGAAGGGGACCTCTTAGACATCTCAAGCTCTGCAGTCACCGGCATCTGGCGATGGAGAAGTTGGTGGTGATCTGCTGTCGGCTTTGGAGCTAGAATCACTCAGCACTCATTTCAAGTTATGCAGAAGCGTTTCATGCAGATTTTTATTCCAGATGAAGATGCTTTAAAAGTGCCTGAAATAAGACTGCCACACGAACAATTCTGCGGCAGACACGAAAGACCAATCATTTATTGCAGAAACCGAGATCCTCTGAATCTGAATGTCAAAAACCAACACTGCTCTTAATCCTCTCTGACTGTTGATTCCAGCTTTGTTTTCTGACCCGAGGTTTGCATAAGTGGAGTGGAAATCCTTCCAAAGGGGCGTGAACTCTCTGTCAGGTCGAGCTTTGCGCGTCACTGAGCCCTTGAGAAACCCTCCCGCGCACTGAGCAGTTGGGGTGCTGATTTTCTTGTACTTTTGAAAAAAATTAAGTCATTCTCAAGTTTCCCACATCAATCCTTGACCAGAGTGAAATCACATCTCCATTCCAAACTACCTTCAAGCATCGACTGTTGGGAACTTTCGGTTCTGGTCGCTTCTACTTGAACAGGAAACGACATAATGAGCTCTTTATTCTGTAATCAAAAAGCAATAACTTAAAAAGTCACTCTTTGTAATATTGTAAGTCAGAATTATACAGGTTTTACCAAATTGTTACATTTATTTTCCATGCTGCCAGCACTTGTATCTGTGGAACCAAATTAACTTTTGCCCAAATGGAAGTATACATATTTCTGTATAGATACATGCCCCTTTATGTGTTCAGCATTTTCACACTTAAGCACATAAATATTAGTGTGATTGTATCTTTGGAGTCTGCAGTGTAGTGTAAAGGACAAGTAGAATCGCATGTTAAGATTACCTACCAAAGCAACCACATATGGCTTGGAGCCAGCCAGCCAACAAAGGAATCCATTTCACAAGGAAGTGGGGCAGTCCCAAATGAAGCCCGAACCGTCAGCGTCGTAGAAAGGCACAACTAGAGTAGCCCTCGTGCCACAGAACTCAGCTGGTCCTTCAAGTGCTGCCCACTAGTTTGTAGTAGAGGGGGATGTAGCAAGCCACAGTGTCACAGCCCCGAGTAATAGAGCCACCCCTTTGAGCCCCAGCTGCTGCCATGCAGAAATTCCAGACCAAGGTTACCAGTTCTCCAGACATTCAAGGAATTCAAATTTCTGTAAGAAAATTATTTCCAGGACCTGATTCAAAATGGTTTTAAACACTGCTGATTAGATAAACATGGCTGTCGTTGACTTGAGCGTGTAAGCTACCAAGCTGCAACCTCTTTCATCCTAGAACTTCTGCTGTTTCCCTCAGTGACTTCGTATAGACAGGAACCGCTAGGCTTCTCTGCTGTGTCAGCTACATCTGACCGAATCCCCAGAACAGAACAGCCTCCCTGTCCGCAAGCAGAACTCTAGACAGGCCAGCTCCGGACACTGGTTATACGGCTTTGTATCCGAAGGGGGAGAGAGGAATACCTAGGGTCTGTCCAGAAGCCCCCGACCTGCTGTAACCTTTTACAGGAAAGGGGAATGGGTGCTGTAGGGAACCCTTGATCATGTGTTTGAAAAGCCAAAGGATTCGGTGGACCCATCCAGGTTAGATAACGCACAAGACATTAGACATTGGTCTTCTTGAGAAGCATAGAGCTGCTTTAAAAAAAAAGAAAAAAAGAAAAGTCTTCCCCAAAATTTAGTTGTTAATAACTTTTAGTAATATTTTTCTTGACGCATCGAGTCAGTGGGCGAGAGGCAGGTGGTGAAATCCATGGGCAGGTCAGCAGCAGAGTGCACTGTTGACTGATAAAGGTAGATGTTGACAGATGAAAGTGCCGCTGATGTCCGCTGTCGTCTAAGACTCCCCAAAGCAATACTGCGTTGAATTTATTCCTGTTGCGGAGCTAAAACAGCAGTGCCGGTCAAAAGCTGACCCTCCTAACCGGGAGGAGAGACTCCAGCGCCAGAACGTTCTTACCTCTCTTGCTTTAAATGGTAATCTTAAAGGTTGCATTGTGCTCTCCCTCTGTCTGGAGATAGAGATCTATAGAGAAATGCTATAAGGAAGTCTATTCTTAGGAAGTGCACTGAACAATATTTCTTTAACAGTGTAATATGGGGGTGGGATATGCAAGAGAAATGTGTATTTTTGCTAGTTGCCTATCTTCCGAGATAATAAGCACAATCCTGAAATGGATCCAATAATTCAGTTAGATATTATAGATTAGTATTTAAGTTTGCAATAGTTGTGTGTGTGCTAAGTAAAAGTTCCATGATTCACAATTTGGGTATTAACCCATGTCAGAAAAACTGTTATTGGTCAATAAATTCTAATGATGTGCAAGGTGTAACACGAGCATTAACTAGTTATTAACATTTGTAAAGCCTTCATTTTTATAGCAGACTCCATTAAAACAAATCAAATCATACTGTCTGGGGAGAAAAGTCTTGTCTACAAAACGAAAAGTGTTGTACAGTCCGTGCCTCTTTTGTTAGGAAGGGGAGTGGGTGCTGTAAGGAACACTTGATCGCGTGTTTAAACAACCAGATGGTCCAATGGGTGCATCCAGGTTAGAATTCACAAAACATTGCCAGGCGTGGCAGCACACGCCTTTTATCCCCCCCCCCACAGAGGCAGAGGCAGGTGGATCTCTGAGTTCAAGGCCAGCCTGGTCTACAGAGTAAGTTGTGGGATAGACAGAGCTCTTAAACAGAAAAAGCCTTTCTCAAAAAGACAGAAAAGAACTCCAAAAAATTAGACATTAGTTCTCTTGTGAAGCATAGAGCTGGGGGGAATAATTTCCCAGTGATCTAGTTTTTAATAACTTTTAATACAATATTTTTATTCATTGAGAATCTCATACATGCATATAATGTATTTTGATATCTTTACCCCAGCCATCCTCCTTAACTACTCCCAGATCTACCCCACCCCTTTTTGTTTTGTTTTAATAACCCGTTGGTTCAAATTTATGCTACCCATATATGCGCAGGTGTAGGGCCACGCACCAGAGCATGGTCTACCTGCCAAAGGCCACACCCCTAAGAAAAACTGTCACTCCCTCTCTAGTACCCAAGCTGGAGTGGGAACAGGAGAGCCATACTAGATTGGCTCAGTCTTGTCCGGCCAACCACAGCTACTGTGAGTTCGTAAGGGCATGGCATGTCCAGAAGCCAGGTCCCCATCCTCCCTAACTTCTGGCTCTTAGAATGTTTCCTCCTCTTCCATATCCCCTGAGCCTTGGGAGACGGTGTGATACAGATGAGCCGTTTGTGGGTGAGCACTCCAGCTGGATTTACTCTCTGTACTTTGACCAGCTGTGAGTTTCTGTGATAACCACTGAGCCATCACAAAGGAGCTTCTCTGGTAAGGACTGAGCACTGCACTGACCTGTGTGTATAAAGATGCGTGTCTGAAAGCAGGTCTATACTCTCTCCTCTCAGCAAAGCAATAGGAAATTCATTCCTAGAACCTATGGGTTCTTGGCCATATTTACAGTGCCTTGTGTACATTTCCTCCTGTGGGACAGCTATGGAGCCAGTCCTGGAACTCGTTCTGCAGACCAGGCTGGCCTCCAACTCACAGAGATCACCTGCCTATGCCCCCGAGTGCTGAGATTTAAAGGTATATGCTGCCACCACCCAGCTAAGAAAGGTCTTGAATCCAATCAGCAGTAGTGGCTGCTGTAGATTTTTACCACTATTGTACCCATGGGCACATCTTGCTAGACCAGTTAGTTACTAGCAACTTTCCAACCCTTTTAGGGTTCTGGGCCTTTTGAAAATCTTAGAAAAGCTATGTATTGTATTCCCAGAAAGATGGCTGTGCCCCTATGCAAATTTCAGTTGACAGTTTCAGTGGAACCAGACCAGAAGCCACCGGTGACTCATGTGTTCCAACTTCAGTGCCTGATCCTGTCCTGCCCTCTCATTTCACAAATGACTAATGCTTCCCTGAAAGTTTACTAGTCCGTGCTTTGTGCTCCTCCCTGTTTGCAGTTGTAAGTTGTAGCCAGACAAAAGTACTTGAATCCCCTTTGATGTACAAAAGATGTTCAAACAGTGTGGATGTTTACATATCTTAAGTAAGCTCATTAGTGATCCATTCAACAAACACTAGCTATATCCAGTTTCCTATGACCGCTGCCTTGTGTGTGTGTGTGTGTGTGTGTGTGTGTGTGNGAGAGACAGTGGGGGGTGATTTCTGATGGGTAGGTAGTCCTTGAAACACAACTTCCAGCGTCTTGAGATGCTGGCTTCAGAATAGGGGATTCGGGGCTAGGGGTGGCTCTGTGGGAGCATGCTTGCCTACCTAGCACATGTTAGACTCTGGGTACCATCCACAGCTTTGGGGTGAGATGAGATACATATTCAAAACAGGAAAGTCAGGCCATGAGCCATATTCCATGGGAGTCATTTTTACATTTTAATATTCAAACTAGTTGAGAAAATTTGAGTCTTTCCATCTATCTGTTCACCTGTCAACAGGTAAGTCATTACTAAAGTAGGATACAGCCTGGGATGGGCTCCTCAAATTTACTGTGCTTGCATATATCCTGGGCAGCCTACTGAAAATGATGGCTGGGTAGTCTAAGGACTGCATTTTGGTTAAGTAATGCTTTACATCCCTCCCTTGTTCTTTTGAAACGTATTTGCCTGTTGTGTAATAAGACATCTTAGCTTCTGGAAGTCCTGCCAGAATGTCAGTGATGCTGAGAGTGTTGTTTGGGTACCAAGCCCCATGATAATGCTTTTACATGCTACCTAGCTCTGCCTATCCTCCTGTGAGCCTGTTATCTCCAGTGAGCTGATGGGGTGGTTGAGAACAAGAGGTCTGTTGTACAAAGACTCTTGGTTGAGTGACAACCAGGCTTTCAAACCGGTTACTGGAAAACATGTGCTGAGTGTGATGACCAAGTGTAGACGATGGGCAGGGAGAAGGGGGAAGAGTAAAACCTCCCCCCCGTGAGTTTGTGCCTGGAGAAATGTCTCGTGGTTAAGAGCACTTGGTGCTCTTACAGAGAACACAGGTTCAATTCCCAGCACCCAGTGTGGCTAACAAACCGTTTCCAAAGGATCCAGTGCCCTCTCCTGGCCTGTGCAGGTGCTGCATGCATATGGTGCGCTTACGTACATGCAGGCAAAACATTCATACACATAAAAAGAATCTTAAAATCTACAGGCACCAGGCAGTGGTGGCGCCCACCTTTAATCCCAGAACTCAGGAGGCAGAGGCAGGTGAATCTCTTGAGTTTGAGGTTAACCTGGTCTACAGAGTTCCAGGACAGCCAGAACGGTTACATAGAGAAACCCTGTCTCCAGAAACAAAACAAAAAACCAAAAAAATGCTACAAACTGAAAACAGGGTCTCACAGTGCAGACTTAGCTAACCTAGTGCTTACTGTATAGACTATGCCAACCTCAGACTCTCTTATATCTTTGAAGGTGTGTTAAAGTCTCATGGCTCACCACCAGGACGATGGCACCCTGTTCTCCATAGACTTAAGGAACTATTAAGTACAATCCAGAACCAATAGTTTCATCTATGATCTTCTTCCCTACAGTGCAAATTCAACAGAAACACTGTTCATGAAAGTGTTCTTTATCTGTTTATATGATGGAACATACCTCATACCTGCCATCCTAGCACTTGGGAGGTGGACGAAGAAGGAGCCAGACTTCCAGGTCACCTCAGCTAGTTAAGGAGTTTGAGGCTAGCCTGGGATTTTTGAGACCTTGTCTGGAAAAAAAAATGGTTATGAGTGTGTGCTGCTCCTACAGAGAGAGGCCCAGATCTTCCTGTAACTCCAGTACCAAGGCATTCAGTGACCTCTGAGGACACCCATACACACTTGCGAGCACGCACACGCACGCACACACACACACAAATGAGAAGAAATGCCCCCCTCCAAAAGTAATGAAAATAAAATTCCCCTCAGCCCTGGGTCTGGTGGGCACTTTCCTATTGCTCTGGAGCCCTGCTACTGATGGCTGTGGGAACTTATCCCAGACTCTGGTTCTTTATTTTCCTGCCAGCATCTGTAATAGCTTAGTAAACCTGCTTATTGTAGCACTTGCTCGATCCCAGGAGTTTGGGTTTAACTCTGTTAAAGGCCCACACTGGTCTGTGTAGCGAGTTCCAGGTCAACCAAAGCTACACAATGAGACCCTGTCTTTAAGGGGAGGGTGGGCATGGAGAGATGGCTGGCAGTTAAGAGCACTGGCTGCTCTTCCAGAGGTCCTGAGTTCAATTTCCAGAACCCACATGGCAGCTCACAGCTGTCTGTAACCTCAGTTCCAGGCGATCCGACACCCCCACCATGCAGGCAAAATAACATGCCCATAAACTAAAACACTAGAAAAAAAAAAAAGGCTGGAAATGTAGCTCGGTGGCAAGCAGTATGCTTATGATTCATGAACTCTTAGTTCCAGTTCCCAGCACCGTGCCCCCCAAAACTTCAAAGTCAAAATTACAGCTTCCAGATCTTCATTGGCCCTCTTTGTGGTTGTAGAATGGAGTGAACTGAGCAAAGACTTTGTTGAGGTTACAAAGCTGAACGGAACAAGAAGTAGTTTGGTCATTTCAAAGTTACTCTCCTCGTAAGGGCGACTAAGGCAAAAGAAAATCAAATCTGCCTAAAGCCAAAAGACTGAGCTGCTCTGCTAGGTTCAAACCCTTCTCTGGGGTCAGGTAAGGTTAACCCGATGGCTAACTGTTGTGCGAGCACTTTGGGTTTCTAATCTGGTCTCTTGGGACCTGGTTTAGGGTCCTAGTCCAAAACAGCCACTTGTAATAGTTATCAAAATGCTTCGCTCCTAAAGTACCTGTGTTTCCCAAACAAGGGTGTAGTGGCCTGTTAGCCTAGCTGGGGCCAAGAGGATTGCCACAAATTCAAAGCCTGTGTGGATTCTGTCTCAACAAAACCAAATATCGCCGTCATCACGTAAGAAACGGACACGTTCCCAGGTACCTGGGATTCAGTCCGCTAGGATGAGGCCCTAACTGGGTGACTCAGAGTGAACATGGTTAGAAAGAAAACCCTATTGGGCTCCACTCTGAGTGTCTTATCAGACCTAACCAGAGCCTGGAGACTTCCAGATAAAGGAAACAAAAACAAAGACCTTAATTAATTCCCCTCAAACAACAGGTTTCTTAAGGAGCCAAGGAGAACCAGAAACCAAGGTAGCTATTAAAGGAACAAGTTTCAACCTGTTTCCCGCCCTCAGGGTACTCTCAATTTAGCTGAAAGAAACATACAAAATGTACTTGATTCTGAGAGGATCTTGAGTTTTAGGCCAGTTTAGACTTAAGGGTGATCATCTGCCTTTCAAACAGAAAAGATAAAAGACATATAGTCACTGAAAGTACTGCAGGAGTGTTCCCCTCTAGTGCAGTCCCTGTAGCAAAAGCTTTGTGGTCCTTCAGAGGGCAGAGGGGGTACTAGGAGGTCAGTAAAGTCTCCTGTCTTCAACGCAATTGCCTGGGATTCTGCCTGTCTCCCAGTGTTTGATTTAGGTTTCACTGCCTTGATACAAGGATGAAGCAGATGGTGGCACAAAGCCCCAAGAGCCCAGTCTTGCTTGAGGAGGAACAACAGGCCCCTGTGTATCATTTCTGCAAGGGTTGGGACTGGTTTAAGGAATTCAAATCCTCAGCACTGTCCTGTGGCTTGTAGGGTTTGTACAGAAGACTGGTGAGAAAGAGCTGTGTTTCACCAAGTGCATCGCCCAGAAGTGTTTTCTTTGCCCATTCTCCTCCCTACTCTCTAAATCTCTAAGAAAGAGAGCAGTGGGGAATGGGCTTTGTAAAGATTCAAAACGAGCCCTCTGGGACTTTGCAAGTGGCTGGGAGAATGA
The DNA here is from genome assembly GCA_001685095.1 of Ellobius talpinus. Lineage (NCBI taxonomy): Eukaryota > Metazoa > Chordata > Mammalia > Rodentia > Cricetidae > Ellobius > Ellobius talpinus. Next base: position 7,371 of record LOJH01013001.1, on the reverse strand, counting down.
AAAAGTGAAGTCTGCTCTTCTGTGCCACTCTCCGTGTTGCTGAGACTGGAGGAGGCTGGAGGAGGGACCACGGCTCCTCCACATCCCTCGAAATGGCTGACACCGGGAAGCTACTGAATTTTTGTTCGGTTTTTTGTTTGGCTTTGTTTTTTGAGACAGGATTTCTCTGTGTAGCCCTGGCTGTCTTGGGACTCACTCTGAAGACCAGGCTGACCTCGAACTCATAGATCCGACTATTTCTGCCTCCCAAGAGCTGGGATTAAAGGTGTATGCCACCGCTATCCAGCAAAGTTTAAAAGATTTTTATTTTTCTTTGATGTGTATGTCATAGCTGTGGGGGTGCCCACAGAGGTTGCTGGATCACCTGGAGCTGGAGATACAGGTAATGGTAAGCCACCCGTTGTGAGTGCTGCCCTCGGGTCCCCTGAAAGAGTGGCAAGCATTCTTAATAACTGAACCATCTCTGCAGTCCCCTGAATTTTTTTAAGATAGGTGTTATCCTGGGAAGCCACCCACGTAGTCTGGCAGACTAGGCTTGGAGCTCTACTAACTCGATGTGATGTGTAAGTAGAATATCCTGCCTGGGTCCTCCTTCCCCAGATCCAGGGAATCTTAGCTTGGCTAGTGCCCCTCACAGGAGCTGTATTTACTAGGGTGGGAAGACAAAACAAATGGCCAAGGTTATTCTCCTATGCTCAAGTCATTCCAAAGACTGAGTGTGTGTGTGTGTATGCACACGTACTGTATGTACATGCATAGTTTATAGTCAAACTACCATTCTCCCTGCTTCAGCCCCCCAAGTGATGGAGTCACAGCCATGCTGCCTCAAGTTTACTATTTGTCTCTTTGTCCCAAATAGGGAGAACTCTGAAGGATCATGCTAGCTTTAAAACCACGTGAAGACTGGAGTACAGCTCAGTGGTGAATGCTTTGCCTAGCGTTTATGAGGCGCTGGATTCCATCCTTAATACACATTCAAATAGCGTTGACTGTGGCTTTTCTGGTACATTAAGTAGCAACTTGGTGTTTCCCTCTATCCTGCAGCACTTCCATTCCCACTTCCTGGGTGTGATTAGCCTCCTGCCAGCTAATCTCCAGCTAATCTCTAGCCAAGCCTTCCTTGATTTAGCTTCCTGATGAAGCTCTTCATGTAACTGAGGGGGACACAGTTTTGAGGTTTGTCAAGTCGTCAACTATGCTACTTCCTTTCATTTATGTAGCTAATGAAAGTGATCTCCCTACCTAACAGATACAGTGATGAAGAAACAAATTAATTGCCCAGAGGTCCTACAGCAGAGCCAGGCTTGAGATTGAAGGTCACAGCTGCAAGTCAAGACCTTGGGGAGGGGGGAGGGAGGGAGGGTTGAGAAATACAGCTAACCATTGCTTGATGTGTGTTGTGTTGGGCTTGGGAGATGCTTGGACCAACACGTGCCCAAGCCCAACACAGCACATATCAAGCAGTGGTTCCACCCCTGTGCTACATCCATAGCCCTGCAACTGGCATTCAAGCCCAGACCCATTTGCTTTGCAAGGCTTCCACAGGCCACACCACCATTCCCAACTAGGTCAGAGGGCCAAAGCTCAAAGATAGAACATAATTTAAGATATTAAATCCCCATCACAAAAAAAAAAAACAAGCAAAGCCAGCAATGCATGTGGGGAGTTAGGACACTGTAAATCACCAGCTATATTCTGAGTCTGCTGGTTATGTTTCTTTTAAGCTCTTCAGCTAAAAACAGGACACAGAAAAAACAAAAAACAAAACTGGGTTTTAATGAGGAGAAAGGCAAGGGCAATTTGTCTTCTCACATGGAATCAAAGGAGAGAGAGAGAAGCTTAGAAACCTCTGCTGTGGTTCTCTTGTATTGAAAATGAGAATAAGCCCTAGAAAGGTTGAGTGACCAGCCAGGTTCACACAGCCAGTCCATGGCAGAGCCCACACAATCTGTATCCCCACCCCTACCCACCACTTCAGCCTCAGCTTTGGGCTGTCCTGGGGCCAGCGGCTCCCAGCCTGGCCCTAGCTACTCCCTCAAGAACCGCCCTCTCTCCTCTCACCTACTTCTGCACAGTGCTTGGCTTTGATCTTGCTTACCAGGGCTGCCTCAGCCTCAGGGTGCCCACCACCCTGATTGCCACAGGAATCCTGTCCTGTGTCTCTGAACAGGTTTGACAGCCAGGAGGGGGTAGGCATGAGGAGCATGGTAGGACTTTGGCTCCTAGGCTGGGCCTTTCTGTCTGGCCTCAGCCCTGGGAAGTACTTACTTACAAGGCAGGCTTGCTCTTCAGGTTAGAGCCAGGAAGCCACAGAAACTGTCTCTGTCCCCTCCCTGCTCTGTCTCTGGCTTGTCACACCTGCCTGTGGGGAAGGGACACCAAATGCCTAAAGAGAGATCTCTCCTGGGCCCCTTTCTTCACCTGAGCTCAAGCCTGAAGCACTCCCTCAGGCAGCCTTTTGCGTTTTTTCAAAGCTCCCTTCTCTTCTCTCTGTGGTTTGTGCCTTCCCACTTCCCTCTCCCATGCCTGTCCTCTCAATGACAGCCTTCCACGACTGTGTGCACCTCAGGGCAGATGGTGTCCTCAGGAAGCTCCTGACCAAAAGCGATCTGGGGTGGCAGGGTGGTTTGGAGGTGGTGGCGGGGCACACACAGGCCCCTTCATCCCTAGCATGTTTTCGCTCTCCTCAGCCTGGTGAGTCAGCACCACAGGGCCACACACAAGGCTCCCATTCAGAGCTCAGCTTCCTTCTGCTATAACTCAGATCTTGGCATCTCTCCCTCCCTCCTTCTCTATGTGGGCCTTATTCTCACCATGGGAAAACTCTGCTCCCTGCCCCTGGCCTCCTCACGTTCCCCTAGCACCCACGCCAGTCCACATTCCTCCTTCTTGCTTTCTGGGGAGTTGGTAATTCCAGCTGGCTGTAGACATATAGGACACAGAACAAAGCAGAAATGATACATTAGTGAATCCTCATTTGCATACCCAGTAGGGATTTGTTGGTATGCTGGCATATGTCTGTAATCCTAAATTGAAGGTCAGCCTGGGCTACATAGCAAGATACTGTCTAAAGTAAATACAGATGAAACCCAGGTGTTTGTTGCTTCTGGCTCTTGTGAAGCCCTGAGCTGGATCTAGAAACACACACACACACACACCAATTGTGTCCGCCTCTCTTTAATCAGCATATGGTTATTAAGGGCTAAGAGCTGCAATTTACATTTTAGTGGGGGGGGATGAGTCCCACAGAAGTGACATCTCAAAGTAATGCAGGGCCATGGGTGCCTCAGGTGGGGGCTGTCTCAGAGGAGAGCGGGATCAGAGGACTTAAAGCAGCAGTCCTGGACCTGTGGGTGGCAACCCCTTGCAAAAACCTCGCTCTCCAAAAAATTTACATTATGATTCCTAACAGTAGCAAAATTGCAGTTATGAAATAGCAACGAAAATAATTTTATGGTTGGGGTCACCACAATACAAAGAACTGTATTAAACTGTATTAGGGAGGCTGAGGAGGAGATTTAAGAAAAGGCAAATTAATTTACAGACAAAAGGGAGAGGGATCTAACTACTCTGTATACAGCAAGAGAGTGCAAAAGGAATTTGAACCACAAGAAACATTAAGAGCAACAGCCTTGTCGTTCTCTGTGGAATCCTGTTAAGTGAGTAGGGGTAGCTTGCACTTTTTCCCGTGGGGATTTTCCGCCTGACACACAGCAGCTACTCCGTAGGTGATGTGCTCTTGTCCATCGGAGTTCCAGGGCAGGGAGGACGAACTTGCTCGTCTGGATTGGAGGACGCTGGTTCTGACGCCACTCCTGGGCTCAAACGCCAGGAGGGCTCTTCCCGGCTGGCAGCCTCACCCTTCTCCCAAAAGCCGAGTTGCTTGCGCCCCCTGGTGTTTCGGACGCGCACAACCTCTCTGGGACGAGGTGTGGCCGTGCACGAGCCTCAGCCTCCCAGAGCAATGCGGTTTGTGGCCAGGAAGGGGTGCTACATCAGAGCCGCCCGCAGGCAGGGTCGTGCCCTTCAGTATCCCTGTGCTCAACAGCCTTCTTGGGAACCAGCCTCCCACTAGCTTCCTAGAATGAATGAATGAATGAATGAATGAATGAATGAATGAATGAATGAATGAAT